>PVKV010015577.1:0-53387 GCA_004027835.1 Alouatta palliata
TGGAATCTGTGGTGATATCCCCTTTATCATTTTTTATTGCATCTATTTGATTATTTTCTCTTTTCTTTTTTATTAATCTGGCTAGTGGTCTGTCTATTTTGTTGACCTTTTCGAAAAACCAGCTCCTGGATTTATTGATTTTTTGAAGGGTTTTTCGTGTCTCTATCTCCTTCAGTTCTGCTCTGATCTTAGTTATTTCAATAGATGTGTACTTTCAAAGACAATACTTTCTGCCAACAGATGAGTGGCTAAATATGCTATATACATACAGCGGAGTAGTCCGTCATGGAAAAGAATAAGTCTCGCACTTGCTGCAACATATATGAACCCTGAAAACATTATGCTAAGTGAAATGAGCCAGACACAAAAAGGCAAATACTGTATGATTCCACTTACATGTATTACCTAGAATGGGCAAATTCATAGAATACAAAGTAAAATAGAGGTTACCAGGGGCTGGAAGTAAAAGAAAACAGGAAGTTACTATTTACAGAGTACAAAGTTTCTGTTTGGAATGAAAAAAAATGTGGAAACAGATAATGTTGATGGTTATATAATACTACTTATAAATGGTTAAAATGGTAAATTGTATATTATTTATGTGTATGTGTGTGTATATACACAGTTGTTCTTTAAAAGACTGTAAACATTTGGCTTTTTTTTTTTTTAACGTATCTGACAAATTTGTTTGGCAAATACTTGCTGAATTGCTATCAAGTAACAGGCATTGTGGTAGGCAGTGAAAAAATAAACATGATTAAGACACAGATAGCGCCTTCCCTGTAGTCAAAATTCCACTTATTCCTAAAGGCCTAGTGTAGATGCAGCCACCTCTTCGTTAATTTCTTTCAACAAGGATTTTTTTAGTAACTGTGAAGGATATAAGAGTAAATAAGTCATGGTTCTTACCCTCCAAGAATCTAGTACCTACTTAGGAAGATGGAACATGTGCACTAAAAGATCAGAGAGCTTACCTTGTACTATTTTTTTTTTTTTTGACATATGTTATTTAATTGATAGCAGATCCTTGGAGAGTTGACAGGAAAACAGTCACTCTATGGTAGATTGATGGGTGGGAGATGGTGGGACTTTGAGTACATAAAGGAGGTCATACCTTGTTCAGTGAGAAAGACAGCAGCATGAGCATGTTTGGAGGACAATGGGTAGCTGTATGGATGGTTTTTATAGTAGATTTATGTGAACTGCAGAATGTACTTTTATGTTTAGATAGTATCTAAAGGAGGGTACAAGCCATAAGAAATGTATACATTTCCACCAAAAGGCTCATTTTTATTTTTTCTTTACCTGTTCTGTGTATCATAATGTTGCTTTATATTCTCATTTGGTTGATATTTTATATGCAGTTAAGTATATGCAGTTAAGTTTCTATTAAGGACATTATTAACATTTTTAAATTTGTTTAATCTCTATCCTTTCAGGAAAACAAAGTCAAGCCACCCAATTTGACCACTAAAAAAATGTTCAGGGCATCTCTGACTCCAGCCACTTCCATAAAACCTGCCTGTGCTCAAAGTCTTCTACCATGTTCAACAGCAGTGGACCACAAGATGGCGCATTCAGTCAGCCTGCCAACATCAGACATTTTCTCACCTTTGCATCTCCGGCCAGAGTCGGTTCAGGGTAGAAAGAAATCCCCGCCTATCAGGGCTCCACAAGTACATTTGGAAATATTAATGCCCAACAGAGGAAATACTGAAGTTCAACACACAAATCTTAGCTCCCAAAGTAACATCACTTCTAAATTTGTACCAGTTTTCAAAAATAAATTATTACAAATGAACAAAAATACCTCAGTACTTGGCAGCCCAAAAAGAAAACAGCATGTTGTGACACAATCTAACTTGCTTTCACTTAAAACTAGTATGATCCAGCATGATAAACTCAATTTAGGTCCAACTATAAAAAAAAGATCTAATAGTAACATTCAGATGCACGCTGCTAGCAATTTAAATCAGGAGAATTCCAGACCTCTGCAAGAAAAAAAAATAGAGTCCTGTGAAAATATGACAAAATTTCCCTCTTCTAATCGAAAATCAACTGTAAGCTTAAACAAAAGTAAGGAACTATCTAATAGTACAGTATTTCTGATGTCAAATAACAATTTAGGGATGATAAAAAGTGCTGTTGACTTCAAAATGAATGGAAAAGAAAATTTAACAGGCAAATACACAACACAAATGTTAGGGAAAAGCCATGCGTCACTAAAACTGAAAAGACAACCACACATTTTCGAATCAGATGGAGAAACAGAAGATCCCCGACTGCTACAGCAGCAATCAGAAAATCAGGCTAAAGAAGTTGGTACAAGTGACCACAGGTTGATAGTAAGCAAAGTAGCCCATAAGTCTAAGAGAAAATTATGTACAGAGTCTTCCAAAACTTCAAAGAAGCATGATTCCATTAATGTGCGCTATGACCAATCCAGTTCTTCTAAGAAGCAGGTAAAAATAAAATTAATCTGACACTGTTTATCGTATGCTTTACCTTTAAAACCCCTAAATAAGGATTTAAATGATTTTCCCAAGATCATCTAGAGCCATCTAATTAATAAACAGAATATCTACCCTAGAGCAACTGTAAGTATATGCAGTTAATTTGTAACAAAATATGATTCTTCAATTTAATACAGACACTTCACTCAGATAAATCAAAACCTAAGAAATCTCTCATCATTCCTAATGTTTAGAACATGAACCTGAAAGAAGAAAATGTCTACCAGGTAATAGATATCTTTTGATTTGTGTTTACATTATCTGAATTAGGAGTGCCAAATTTAGGGGTCTCCGCCCTCTTGGTAAGAAGGAGCTACTTTTAAATTCTTTGAAACTCTAAAATCAGCAAAGAAATAGGACATGGTGGGAAGAGTACAGCCCTTGAGTAAGAACTGTACACAGCAGCTGTTTTGTAATGACTCTGAAGAGGGACAGGTGCAAGTGGTCCACTGTGGGCTTCCCCCACTCTGTTCTGGGCACCCTTGCAGACTAGGAATCACTCACACAGCAGGAGCAAACTATCTCAAGACAGAAGATTTGGACAGCTACTAGAATCTCTGCTTTTTGGGATACCTACCCAAGCTAATAAACCTGAAATGATGTTTCAAAGGTCATTTAGTTAGAATTTACTCCAAAAATGCTACAGTGTTGACTGTGTTTAAACTTGATATTCAGTTGATAACACCGAGTTCATGGCACTGAATTTACAAAATAATACATCTGGAAATTACATTTCATTTTGTTCTGCCATCTGTTCTATTCTAAGAACAAACATATTACTAAAATACCCACAAGTTCTTTTTTACATGGAACTATTGGAATACTTTCAATTCAGATTCTTTAAGAACCAACTAGAAAACATTTTCTTTTCCAACTGCCATTTCTTCCTATTACTAATAGAATTTTCAGCCTGATTTTAATTAACCAAAAGGTATTTAAGTTTGTTCCTATATACACTATGATATTGTATTTTATGTACTTTTTGACATCTTAACATTTTAATACACTCAGTAGGTGGTTGGGGAAAAAATGCATGTGACTTGAAGATGTTACTTGCATTTTAGCAAACTGACACAAGAACAGAAAATCAACACCACATGTTCTCACTCATAGGCAGGTGATGAACAATGAGAACACATGGACACAGGGAGGGGAGCATCACACGCTGGGGTCTGTTGGGGGGTAATAGGGGAGGGACAGTGGGGGTAGGGAGGTTGAGGAGGGATAGCATGGGGAGAAATGCTAGATATAGGTGATGGCATGGAGGCAGCAAACCACATTGCTGTACCTATGCTGTACCTATGTACAAACCACATTGTATGTGCCTATGCAACAGTCCTGCAAGTTCTGCACATGTGTCCCAGAACCTAAAGTGCAATAAAATATTTTTTTAAAAAAAGAAATGAAATCTATTCTAGGTTTCATATTGTTTTAGAGGTATAGCACTTTCTCACTTTGAACTACTTAAGTCCTTACACAATTTCTAAAATTAAAAAGTCATCCAGGAGTAGGGGCTTACACCTGTAATTCTAACACTTTGGGAAGCTGAGGCAGGCAGATTGCTTGAGCTTGGGCATTCCAGAGCAGCCTGGGCAACATGGGTGAGACCTTGTCTCTGCAAAAAATATAAAAAATTAGGGCTGGGCGTGGTAACGTACGCCTGTAATTCCAGCACTTTGGGAGGTCGAGGAGGGTGGATCACCTGAGGTCAGGAGTTTGAGACCAGCCTGGGCAACATGGTGAAACCTTGGCTCTACTAAAAATACTAAAAATTAGCCGGGCGTGGTGGCAGGCGCCTATAATCTCAGCTATTCTGGACGCTGAGGCAGAAGAATCGCTTGAACCCAGGAGGCAGAGTTTGCACCATTGTACTCCAGCCTGGGTGACAGAGTGAGACTCCGTCCCCCCGCTCCAAAAAAAATTAGCTGGGCATGGTGGTATGTGCCTATAATCCCAGCTACTTGAGGGGCTGAGGTGGGAGAATTGCTTGAGTCCGGGAGGTGGAGGTTACAATAAGCTGTGTTTGCCACTGCACTCCAGCCTGAATGACAAAATGAAACCCTGTCTCAAAATAAAAAATTAAATTTTAAAACTTATTTCATCAGGTAGAAGGAGTAACATAATGAGAAAATTTTTAATATTTATTTAAATTTATGGGGGACAAGTGCAATTTTGTTACATCGATGTATTATAGTGGTAAAGCAAGGGCTTTTAGTATATTCATCATTGGAATAATATACATTGTACCCGATTAAGTAATTTGTCATCATTCACCCCCTCCCACCCCATACTCCTCTGAGTATTGTCTATCATTCTGCACTCTATGTCCGTGTGTATACATTATTTAGCTCCCACTTGCAGGAATCATTATAGAAAATAATTTCCCCCAAATATAAAATTGATACATACTCCTGTGAAAAGCTTGAGCAGTACAGAGCAATTTCAAGAAAAATGTTTAAAAAAAATCTGTAATTTCTCTTTGCAGAGATGACCATTCTGAACATAGGATGAACACTCTTCCAGAAGTCTCTCACACTCCTGTGACCATGAAATCAGCTCTGCATACTACTGTCAACCTCCTTTTTCACTCAACAGTTTCTTTTTAATGTTTGCATAGCATTTGGTTATATGTGGGTGTACTGTATTTACTAGTCCGCTACTGATTGACACTTCAGTTGTTCCCAATTTTTCACTATTACAACAAAGTCATGTAAATAGTCTCATGCAGATCTTTGCAAAACATCCAGTGATCTTATACAGTACTTTTGATAGTTGAAAATGTCTTTATTTTGCCCGATTTTGTTATTGAAATTTGAATTTATCATTTTTATTATCAAAATTTTCAAACCACCTAAAGCACAGATAAGAGTATGAAGAATCTCTAAGTACTGGGCAATAGTGCCCAGATCTACCAGTTATTAATATTTTGTCACTGTTTCATCTGTTCCTCACAGACTTGCTCTTTTTTGCTGTGATCTTTTAAAGCAAATTCAAGACATCATATAATTTTACCCATAAACACTAAAATATATATTTGTAACATAAGATATAGTATATTTTTTCAGAAAACAAGAATGTATATATATATATTACATTTTGGGGATCTCTACTATATCTCTGCAGGCTCGCTAAATTTCACTTTTGTTTTTACATGCAAACTAACAGGAAGCCCTGAATAAATGTAAAACCTATTTCTCAACAAACTAGAGTCTTTATTGGGGTGGAGACTTCTGTGTTCACTAATACTCATTAGCATCTTCTGTGTGCCAGGCAGTGGGGAAAACAGTGTCCACTCCGGAAATGGATGAGACAGCCATGGCCTGAGCCCTGAGGGCTGATGGTCTAGTCTCAATCAAATTCATTCTGGGTTCCTGGCACAGACTTAGGGATATGTATGTATTGAAGCACATGTCCAGAATGACCTTCTGCTCCATATTACAAATACATTATCTAACATTTGAAAAAACAGAGAAACAGAAATGGAGCTTCTCAGTCAATTAATATCATTCTGGCTTTCAAACATTTTAGATTTTTAATGCACAAAATATTTGTTGCAATATATTTAAAAGAAACAAAAAATCTTCATTGGACATCCCACTGAAACAATTATTATGTAAAAATAGCCAGTAGAGATCCAAGTATAAGTAACTCTGATTTTGTAAATGTGATTTATTGTCTCTACCACTTCACTAACCATTGCAATAAAAGCAAAAATAAACACAAACTCTCCTTCAAATAGTAAATGTGACTCCTCCTCCTGAAATTGTGTTTACTTAATTAATTTGCTATATATCTTTAAGCATTTCTGTTTTCCAGAATTATCTCTATTTCCCAATTATTTTACCATTTTCATAAGGATAAGCATTTTGTCTGAAGCCCATTTTTGAGTATGGTTTTCTCATTCTCAAGTTTGTATTATAGATATGTAGTAGGCTGCTATAAAGAGTGGTATGTCATTTTGTTTGTGAGGCTGTGGTGAAAATAACATTAGTAAATATGTATATTTGATGAGCACAGTCATCCGTAGCATGTAATCATTCCTGAAGCCAGCCTTCCCCACTGTTCCACATACTCCCAGGCTGCCTTCCTGCTACTGCCCACTCACTATGCCTCAGGTAATGGAGATGTACTTTATTATTACACTCAGCAAAATAATGAAAACCATACATCCACTGCTGAAGTAGTATGTGGCATCTTCCAGTTCTTCGTAGTCCCCTCCTATATTCTATTACTGTCTAAAATTTAGAATATACAGTATAGTACTTCAGTTAGATCAATGTTAACCTACATAGCAAAACCTGCCATGTTAATATTAGTCTATTTTTTGTTTAAAGTAGGTTTTATTTTTATCTTACAATATTTATCCTAATGAAAGTTATAAAAATATATGTATATATGTATACATATATGTGTGATTTAATATGGATTTTTGAATTCATATTTCACGTTCCAAGAACAGGTTCTGGGTAAAATTTCTGTGTTCAAAATCACCATTGAAATCAATTAAGATTTTGGTTCATTTTAAACTCTGCAATTTTTGAAAGCCAAAATAATTCCAAATCTAATTAGGGGGAGCTACATTTTACTTCTTTGTCTAAGTTCTTGGTGATTTATATGCTGTGTAGACTGCCCTCCCACCAGAAATTATTCTTATATTACAATTGTACATTAATTTTAGAACTATTTTAATTTTAAAACCATAAGTAAATAATTTTATGTTTGCCTATGTCCAGGAGCTTAAGTAATCAGCCATTACTTTAAAAAACCTATGGCAATGTCAAAATTAATGCCAATAATTATATTTCTAGGAATGCAAAAGTGCTTTTCTTATATATTAGGTTTCACAGTATTGGTTGCCTACTATATTTGTTTTTATTTCTATTATGTATCATAATTATACATTTTTATTTTATTTTATTTGCATTTGTAAAAAAAATTTGGACTTGTTAATGATGAGCTTTTATTTGACTAACCAGTTGACCAATTTTTGCTCTGTTTTCAAATTGCATATGATGGGCTATTACGCTGAAACTGCTAAAATAGGGTGTATTTATTGATACTTAAGATTGGTCGGTATTTACAAATATTTAAGAATGTCATGGTCCTTATGATTTGATGCTTAAAATGTTCATGTTGTTGAACCCTACATACTGTCTTATTCCAAATTAAAAATAATAAAGGTATTTCTAATAGATGTAGTTTCATATGTCAGAGTGACTCTGTATAGGAATGGAAAGGCTTAGATAAACTATAAATTTCTTTCCCTCTGTGGTTCCATTTCTTCACATGGATTTGCTGCTGGACTCATGTAAACTACCTTAGGTCCTTAACACTTCATAGAACTTTAATTTTCAAAAGTCCTTCATTCTTTCATTTGACAGATATTTTAGTATTTGCTATGTGCAACCATTATTGTAGATACTTGCAGTATATCAGTGAACACTGATATTACATTCTAGTAGGGAGACACAGATGATAAGGATAAGTAAGTAAATTATATAATGCAATAGAAAATGGCAAGTACAGTGGAAAAAAACAACAGAGCAAGGTAAGGGAAATAGTAAGGGTAGGCTTCCTTGAGCAGAGACTTGAACAAGGAGAGCAAGTTGGCCACATGGAGTTGTTTTCTGAAGGACGTGCTTTTGAGGCATAAGGAACAACCTGTGTGTTGGCAAAATATTTCAGGGGGAGCCCAGGTTAGAGTAGAAGGAGCAGAGAGGAGGAATTGCTTTACCCTGGCTGAAATGGGGTGGAGGCCAAAAAACTGAAGTGATCTGACTAGGTTTCAACAGGACCCTTCTGACTGCTGTGTTATGAATAGACTTGGGGTGAGGGGGAGGGGTGAGAAGAAACAGGGATACCAGTTAAGAATCCAAGAAACAGATGGCAATAATGGCTTGCACCACTATGGCAGCAGTGGAAGGTATGAAAAGTGGGGATTCTGAAGGTAGAGCCCACTGGCTCGGGGATTTAAGAGAAAGAGGTGTCTAAGATGGCACCAAGATTATTGGCTCGCTTGGAAGCACGGGATTATCATCAACTGAAAGGAGAAGAGTGGGTTTTGGAGTAAGAAGACTGAGAATTGACCATGGGGTTTCACACATGGGGGCCATTGTTATCCTTAGGAGCAGTTTCCGTGGAATAGATCTAAGAGAGAAGGGAAGTTGGAATTGGAAATCCCAAGAACAGACAACTCCTTTGAGAAGAGTCATCAGTAGACTTTTCTAAATCCTTTTTTTCATTTTCCCCTAAATTGTTTTTTTGATTCTTCCCTTCTTTAAATGCTGTTCTCCCATGGCCTCTATAATCTTAACATTTCTGGATGCATTTTTTCAGTTTCTTTTACCAACTGGCATTAAGTACCCCAGGGACCTTGAAGGAAGAACACATTTGGGTCACCGGAGAAATGGGAAGAAGGCCATTCCAAAGAAAGACTGTAACGAGCAGAGGCATGAAGATGCATATGTGCTTAGGGAGCACTGGATGCTGATTCTGGTGTGGTTAGCATGAGCTTCACGTGGGGACCAGAATGACTGCAGATGAAATGGGAAGGTTGTCCCAGGCTAGGGCTGTGAAGTCATCCAGAGGCTTTCAGAAAACAAATCCAGAAGGCAGAGGTGGAAAATCAGACTCCAGCGACAGACCCAGAAATGGCAGCTCCTGGAAAGCTGAGAGCACTATGTGCTACAGATGTAGAGTCAGAGATGAAGCTGCATTTTCAAGCTTGAGCTGCTGCAAGGAGAGTGTTGCTTTTTAAAAACAGAAAATGAAGGCATGGTAGGAAACAATGTGAGCAGATAGACACCTGGTTTATGTGTTACAAACTGGGTTGGTGGCATTAGTGGAAGACCCTGGTAAAGATAACCAATCGATAATGAGACTGGATCTCAGGAACTGACAGCATTTGGGAGTCATCCACGTAGACATGTCAGCGGGAGGTGTGTGTGCGAGTGCAGGGAGTGAAGCGCAACTGATGCTGGAGGAGTGGGGAGTGGGGAAGGAGGATGGAGACAGTCGAGTTCTGGTCAGAACGCAGACGTTAGGTCAGGGAGGCCCGGGAGAAGAGAGTGTCAGGAGCTCACAATGTCAAGTACGGTGAAAAGTCTAGGAAAAGGACCTGAAAAGAGATGAGGGGACTTAGTGTCTGAAGGGGTTCGAATGGCACCACAATCCAAACACATGTCCTGAAGATGTGAGGGCTGGTCGGGCATGGAAGACACAAGTGCCTGAGGCCTCTATGAGAAGCTTGGCTGTGAGGGAGCACAAAGAAAGATCAAACGTAGCACAAAGAAGCAAATGGGTAGACACTTAAACTTAGGCAGGAAATTCAAAAGTACCTAGTGAGAATATAAAAATAGAATTTTTCCATTTTAGCCTTTTCCCCTATGATTTTTTAAATTTGGGGAATCTGCTACCACTTAGTATTAACAGAAGAAAACTCATAATCATCTTAGTTTATTGAAGAGTAATATGACTGAATCTTAAAATATTACATATATTTTTACTCCTGTTTTCTGCAGTAACATTTTTTCTAATTTCCATAAAAAATAAAATGCATTAATGTTGTATTTCACAAAGATCATCCTGACTAGTAATATAAATTATGTTATGAAATTCCTGAATTTAAAAATATTCAAGAAATGTTTTGATACTTGCATTCAAAGATTATATATTATACACTTTGATACTATGAAATATATTATGTATACACATAATATTTTAAATTTTATTCCGCTAGATTCTTTCCAAAGTATCAAAAGGAATTATTTCTAGTTGACAGCCTGTATTCCTGTGTAAGAAGTATAAATCTGCAATCATCCTCAAGGAGAAAATTGGCAAAACATAATTGGTTCTGTGGTTTATTCTGTATATACTTCACCACTAAAATAATTTTGAAATATTCAAATCTCCGAAGTACATGAGTTAAGCTACCTTAAAATAAAATCCAGTGAATATATATATATCGGTACAGTCATTTAACTAAAATGAATAATATAATGGAATTTTATAAACAAACTGTTTAAACCATTATGAAGTCTTATTTTTTAAAATTATCCTGATAACTGACAGAACCATAAAGTTTTATTTCCGAGAATAAAAATTTTATACAAAATTTTAAATTCATTTCTAACTCTGCTGCTTACCAATACTGCCATACTGAAATAAATAAGCATATTAAGCAATATATAAATACATTAAGCAAAGACAGCTTCATTACCTTCTTTTCCTCTTTAGTTCTAAAATCCTGTTTTGGTATGAAGGAGAATTTGAAAACTAATAGCTTTCTGCTGGGGCCAGTGGCAGCCTAGGTTATCCAAATTCACCTTTCATGGGCAACAGCTCATCATGCTGCATTAATTTTTTAAAGTCTATAGAAACATCGAAGAACCAAACCAATATAAGGAATTACCTGTCTAAAACCAGAAAGGTAAGCAGAAACCAAAATGAATTTTGCTCTGAAAAGATTTGATGACCCAGATTTGAAGCTGAGCTGCAGTTTTGATGACACAGAGGAGTCGGGGGAACAGAAACGAAGTCCAGGGCCCACCAAAGCTGGGCATCTCCCCAGCACTGCCCACCAATCCCTGCCACACACACATTTTGCTGTGTCCCTGCATGGCTATGCCCTCAGAGTAAAGCTAAGCCATAGTCACCAGCTCCACTCCCACCACCCTCAGGGCACCATGGAGGTCTGTGGCCTCAGTGCTGAGTGAAGTAGGGGAAAAGCATACCTGAAAAGGCCCCCTACCATCCCTGGGGGATTTCAGCCTACATTCATATCGCCAGCGTGATCCAGGAAACCTCAAACCAAGAATTTAGTTTAAAATAACATCAGAAATATCAAATACTTTAGGGAGAAAAAATGAAACTTTATTGAGTGGCATTAAAGGAAATCAAAATAAATGGAGAACTTCGTTATGTTCATAGATTAGCCTTGGAGATGTGGATATAACTCATTCCAGAGATGAGAATGAGCAAGGATACCTTTATTAGCAAACAGGTGGCCATTTTTCCTGCTGAACTTAAACCTCCAGCCGCTGTCTTGGCAGTGTGAGACGGGGATCAACACAAACAAGATCGTAACTGATCCCAGTGATGCCTGCCTGAGTCCCAGTGAAACGGAGCTTGAAGCCAGCTCTTCAGCCATGGAGACAAAAAGTTTCTCTTTGTTTTAAGCCAGTTTGGGTTGGGAATTATTGCATCTTGTGACTCAGGGAGTCATAACCAGTATACATCCTAATTATAAAAAGTTTATACAGAAAAATGTAAAGAAGGAAATTAAAAATCACCCCAAATCCTACCACCCCAAAATAATCATTGTCAACAGATTGGCATTCTTCCCTATAGATTTTCATGTGTGTGGATATACCTATATTTATTCTGACAAAATTCCCAGCATACTTCATGTTTTGTACCCTGATTTGTTTCAGTTAACAATGTTTTATATAATCCTCATTTGTTGAATATGCTCCAAAAATTATTTTAAGAAAAGCATAAATTTTCATTATGTGAATATGTCAAACATAATATTTGTTTTCTTATTATCCTGCTCTTCTTAAGTAGCTAGTGAGTTTGAAAACTACTCCATTAGCAGAAATGTAGTAAATCATTTTTGACTCCTGGGATGCTATCCTATTCTAAGCTTTGAGGATACAGAAATAAAAATCTCCATAGTCAAAGTGCACCTGGTAGGTTAGGGGCCAGCCATTCTGACTCAAATGAAACCCGTGCCATCTGTGGTAGGGAGAAGCACAGAGTCTATGTCTATTGTCTACATCACCCTTCTTTTATATCTGCTATTGCTAGGGAAAAACTAGAAATATTTATAAAACATTAATAGGTGAATCCTTTATTAAAAAAGAAATACAGTGATACTACTTAAGCCAATAGTGTTTCTTCATAGTGGCAAATTAATGAACTCACAGCAACTAAGATGTACTGGGATTTCCTCCTACTTTGAAAAGCTAACAGAAAAAGTAATATAAACTAAGTAAAATGTGCCACTTTTAGAATTTTTTTAAATGATAATGTGTAGTTAGGAAATAGAGTTTATATAATTTGCAGGTACTCACCTGGGCCCTGAGTTTTTTTATTTCTATTTTTATTCTATGAAAGATTTTAAAATTTGTACAATTGCTTCTCAAGGCCACAAAAGAATAGCTTTTTGATCAGTATTATTTACACCAAATTCTGAAAAAATACATATAATATTAAATTGTACTATATTTTATGATTAAAAGTACTTTCACTACAGTTTTCCATTTCTTTCTTATAATATCATGAGGTTATTACTTACATTGATAAGATGAGAAAATTGATGTGGAGAGCATTTATAAAATGTGCTCAAAATCAAACAACTACACGACAAAGCTAAGGTTGGGACCCAGATTTTCAAACTCCTAGATTTTTACTTTTAGGTGGCTATGGCTCCTGACCTTCTAAAAGGGCGACATTCACAAAAAAGTAAGTTAGCCTTTGCTGAGCCAAGTAAAGAGAAAGAATCCGTCCTCGAATGCAGGGAGCTACAGGGCCATTCTGAAGATGAAGCTTTCAGCAACCCTGCGGATCCTGTAACTTCCCTCCTGCTCCTTCTCCTCCTCTGGTAAGAATGGGTGAAATGTAAGAGTTCTCCTAACCCAGAGGGTAATTAACCTCCACCGTGTTCCTCTTGAGAAGCACAAGTTCTGGCCAGCCAACAAGTGGTCTATTTAAAGTCAGAAAAATAAAGGGTGAAAAATGGAAAGGAGGCCTGGCAGGCGAGGGGCCGGTGACTACAGCTGCGGAAAGAGGGGCCTTCACTATCCAATCCACTGTCCAACGGGCTGAGCTCTTCTCACCCTGGAGCGGGGATCCTCTTTCTGTTATTGGTAAGTTCTAGTCTTCTTTTGGACAGCCACTTACGGGACAGAGATCCAGCACGATTCCAAGGAAAGGTGTCTCCTTTTTTGGAAGTTTAGAAAATGGAACAAGAAACGATTTGTCTCCCAGATGCTTATGTAGGAAACTGTGTCTATTAATAAGAAGGAAATTCTTTAGAAGAAGGAAGTCACTTTATGTGGCTGGTAAGACTATAAAATGCTTTCCTGAGATAGTATTGCAATTTTTAACTTCTGAGTGAATTGAAGTCCCAGAAATAAGCAGAATTCTCAGAAAATGTGGCTGCCACCCAGTATGCCACAGCTTAGTAGAACTAGATCATAAGCCCCACATACGACCTGCTATAGCATGAAATGTAATGGAATCAGATGAGGGTACTGGAGAATTTTACATTAGAAACAGTTAGTGATAAGAATGTGAATTGACCTGTGATCTTAGGTCTGCAGTTGGCTTGTATGGCTTTTACTTTCGGGGCCTCTATTTAAAAAAAAAAAAAAAATCATGTGAGTTCCAGAAAATACCAATAGCTCATATTCTCTCTTTCCAAGTTAGTTTAATTTAACAGATATCCACATAATGAAGATGCTGAGAGATAGACTCAAGGGAAGGAAGCTCCATGATGGAGCTAATTATGACCCACGTGAATCTAAGGTATTATTATTTTATGTGTCTTCAGAATTAACTAGAGAACAAGATTGCATCAGAAAACTATTCCTTTACTCACTTGAAAAGCAAATCCCAGTTGTTATACCATGCAATAGGAAGCACTGTGAAGAAAAAGCCAGGACCAGATGTCTATAGTCTGTTCATTTGTAAAAAGTCTTTTTACATTGTGGTAAAATATACATATAATTAACCAAAAAAACAAAAAGAAAGAAAGAAAGGAAGAAAAGAAAGAAAGAAAGAAAGAGGAAAGGAAAGGAAAGGAAAGGAAAAGAAAGGAAAGGAAAGGAAAAAGGAAAGGAGAAAAGAAAAAGCCGGGATCTGGCATATCTTAAACTTTAAAGGGAGGAGGGGGAACTGCCTCCCTCCAAAAATAAGTGATCCAGAAAAGCAGGAGATGGTAAACAAAAATTTGATTGTTTGAGAATGGATGGGGGAACAGCATTCACAGCTGTAGTCAGTATTGCCAATGTGAAGTGGGGATATATGGGAGGCAGAGTCCACCCAGCATCTTATTGATCCTGCCAGGATTAGTGTGAGCCTCCAGGATGGCTCCACGGAGTCCCACCTTCTGCTGCGTGTGGCCTGTGTCATCTCTTCCCAGCACCAAGCCTCTCTCAAATCCCTGACCCACAGAAACTGCAAGGGATATTCACAGATGTTTTCAGCCACTGGACGTTGGGGTCAATTTGCTACATGGCAATAGATAACTAACACAGTGGTGCAGGGTAGGAACGAGGTCAAGAGTGAGGGGTTGCATTTGAAATGACTAGGTAAGCCCTTGAGAACAGTCGCATGAAAAATACGAGAACATGTCTGTGCAAGTGAGACCAGGCTCACTCTCACCCTTGCTTTGCCTGGGAGAACAAAGCTCCGAAGCCTTACTACCCAAAACAGATTCCTCAGAAAGTCTGGGGAAACCTGTGTTCTTACCAAGTCAACCCCTCTGTGGGAAACACTGATCTGTTATCTCAAGATTGGGAAATGACGCAATGCCAGGGCTCCCTTCCCTGGTTAACTCCCACCAGTGCTGCTAACACGTCAGTTCCACTGGGAAGCCTGGTAAACCCAAGTCAGGGTTAGGGGCCTCTTTCCTAGCACTCTGTATTTTCCCTTTCGTGGGACTTTCTTGATTTTGTAATTGCCCTTTTACTTCTCTCTGGGCCATGCTAGGCTCCTAAGCCAGTCCTGGGAGGCAGGAGCCATGTGGCATTGCCATGCCTGGCAGCCTTAAAAGAAAATCAAGGCTGTAAGAGGCAAGGTGACCTCTGCCTGCAGCTAGTTCAGCTGGCCAGTGACACACAGAGCAAAAATCGATCTTTCAACATTTAGTGCAGCATTCTCCCTGCTAAGCCACACTTTCTAGAAGTGTGGGTCGCTACTTTCAAGAAGTGTTTAGTTTTATGATGTACTCTTGTTCTCTAGCTAATCCTGAAGACAACACATAAAAGGCCGGGCACAGTGGCTCATGCCTGTAATCCCAGAACTTTGGGAAGCCAAGGCAGGCGGATCATCAGGAGTTCGAGACCAGCCTGGCCAACATGATGAAACCCCATCTCTACTAAAAATACAAAAATTAGTCGGGCATGGTGGTGGGAGCCTGTAGTCCCAGCTACCCGGGAGACCGAGGCAGGAGACTCACTTGAACTCCGGAGGCAGAGGTTACAGTGAGCAGAGATTGCACCACTGCACTCCAACCTGGGCGACAGAGCAGGACTCTGTCTCAAAAAATAAAAACGATTTTAACAAATACAAAAATTAGCTGGGCATGGTGGTGGGAGCCTGTAATCCCAGCAATGCAGGAGGCTAAAGCAGGAAAATTGCTTGAAGCTGGGAGGCCAATGTTTCAGTGAGCTGAGATCTTGCTGCTGCACTCCAGCCTGGGCCACAAGGGCGAAACTCGATCTCAAAAAACAAAACAAAACAGACAAAAACATGTGATCTAAAGGCAGGATCTAGAAGGCATGTTCACATGGTCATTTTAACGGGTGGCAGCAGTCTCCACTGTATATACATACAACTCCTTTGAAAACCTTTCTTCAGAGTCGGAGCTCTCTGTCTTTTCTGTCCTTCCCTGTTCCTGTGTAAACTTACTTCTCACTTCACTCACGGGTGACCGAGGGTTTGCAGGCAGTGCATGGAGCGGATACATTTGAAAACCCTCTCCTGAAGTTAGCTGGGTAGTAAGGGAGTGCCTCCCCGCTTCTCCTTTGTTGTCCTTGGGAATCATTCCTTCACTCTTTTTTTTTCTTTTCTTCTTTTTACCAACAACCCATTACAGCACAGAATCACTTTTCTTTTTCATTGTACTTTAGGTTCTGGGGTACATGTGCAGATCATGCTGGATTGTTGCATAGGTACACACATGGCAAGGCAGCCATGTATGTACCTATGCAACACTCCATCATCTATATCTGGCATTTCTCCTCATGTTATCCCTCCCCAACCTCCCTACCCCCTGCTGTCCCTCCTCTAGCCCCTGCAACAGATCGCAGTGTGTGATGCTCCCCTCCCTGTGTCCATGTGTTCTCATTGTTCAACACCTGCCTATGAGTGAGAACGTGTGGTGTTTGATTTTCTGTTCTTGTGTCAGTTTGCTGAGAATATGGTTTTCAGATTCATCTATGTCCCTACAAAGGACACAAACTCATTATTTTTTATGGCTGCATACTATTCCATGGTGTGTATCTGCCACATTTTCCCTATCCAGTCTATCATCAATGGGCATTTGGGTTGGTTCCAGGTCTTTTCTATTGTAAACAGGGCTGCAGTGAACATACGTGTGCATGTGTCTTTATAATAGAACGATTTATAATCCTTTGGGTATATACCCAGTAATGGTATATACTGGGTATTTACCAAATGATTGCTGGTTCAAATGGAATTTCTATTTCGCCACACATCTACACCCATCTGATCTTTGACAAACCTGATAAAAACAAGAAACGGGGAAAGGATTCCCTATTTAATAAATGGTGTCGGGAAAATTGGCTAGCCATGTGCAGAAAGCAGAAACTGGACCTCTTCCTGACACCTTACACTAAAATTAACTCCAGATGGATTAAAGACTTAAACATAAGACCTAACACCATAAAAACCCTAGAAGAAAAACTAGGCAAAACAGTTCAGCACATTGGCAGAGGCAAGGACTTCATGACTAAAACACCAAAAGTACTGGCAACGATGGCCAAAATAGACAAATGGGATCTAATTAAACTCCAGAGCTTCTGTACAGCAAAAGAAACAATCATTAGAGTGAACTCGCAACCAACAGAATGGTAAAAAATTTTTGCAATCTACTCATCTCACAAAGGGCTAATATCGAGAGATAGCATGGGGAGAAATGCCAGATGTAGGTGATGGGGAGGAAGGCAGCAAATCACACTGCCATGTGTATACCTACACAACAATCTCGCATGTTTTTCACATGTACCCCAAAACCTAAAATGCAATAAAAAAGGGCTAATATCCAGAATCTACAAAGAACTAAAACAGATTTATAAGAAACAAACAAACAAACCCATTAAAAAGTGGGCAAAGGATATGAACAGACCCTTTTCAAAAGAAGATATATATGAAGCCAACAAACATATGAAAAAATGCTCATCATCACTGATCATTAGAGAAATGCAAATCAAAACCACATTGAGATACCACCTCACACCAGTTAGAATGGTGATCATTAAAAAATCTGGAGACAACAGATGCTGGAGGGGATGTGAAGAAATAGGAACACTTTTACACTGTTGGTGGGAGTGTAAATTAGTTCAACCATTTGGAAGACAGTGTGGCAATTCCTCAAGGATCTAGAAATGGGAATCACTCTTAATTGGTGTGGGCCAGTACCCTGAAATCTTTGTAGTCTACAGCACTGAGAACTTTTTGAGAAACAAGTATGAATGTCCCTCAGTTATCAGCAGAGAGACTTGACCCTCAGAGATTGTGATCAGGGATCCAAAGTCCGTCGAGTGCTAGCACCATTCCCTGCCAATCCCCAGTCCCTGGCCAGGCAGTTGTTTTGCAGGCGGGGAAGTTTGGGGGACTGACAGAGCCCCAGACGCACGTCGCCCACGTGATCCACTGCCTCAGAAGGTCCCCAGGAAATTTGGTAAACTTGCTAAGGCCCCCAATATAAGTGACAGCTAATGGTTACAACTGAGATTTTTATGGCATATCTATAAAACAAAGAAATCTTATATAATGTAAAATTGAGCAAGCTTGGTGTTTCCCAGAGCAATAAATTCAGCTGTTTTCCTACCAAGAACGTTAGTATTTTGTAATCCAAAGTAAACCACACTATGTACAGGGCTGCCAAGATGAAACAAAGGACAGTATTTTTAGTTACATTTCTCTTTAGCCAGATTTACCACATTTCATTACTTTGCTGCCTACTATTGCTCTGTGGTCCCTAAGGAAATAAGTAGGTGAAATTGAGAATAAAAACAACATAAAGGAGGATATCCAATACCCCAGGCTGCACATACTCTATCAGGTCACACTATGATTCAATTTAGCTCTAGTTAACCTGATTTCAAGTGCGGTTCAATTCTGGGGCTATGAGAAACAGAATACTTGCTCTACTTTATCAGAAAATATTTACATTGAAACATATGGTTTTGAGTTTCCCTGCTGTATAGGAATACTAACACACAGCAGGCAGGTTCTACTTTCAGAGATCACGGAACATTGCATTTGTGCCATCAACTTCACAACTTTATTTGGCTGAGGAGAACATTAGCCAGCACTCCTCGCTACTCACCTCTTCACACACATGTGTAGACACACACACACCCTATCAGCATCTCTGCCCTGTTGTGTCTAGGAAAGAATATAGATTTCCATCATCTGGTGGGAACTGTGACATTTTGACAGGCAGCTCCGTTTAGATTCAGTCTTCCAAAAAGTTGCCAACCTTGAATGTGTTGTCACATTGTTTGGAGAGAAGTTCCAAATTGTGGGAAATCTGTGTAGGTCAAAACAAAGAATTTTCACGTACTTAAAGCTGACGATATAACCAGGCCGTGTAATTTCTTCCTGGGGAAAGGGATAGGTGGGATTTCCAAATCAGATTGACTCTCTTGCCTGAACTGGTCTTAATTAACTGGTGTATCTGCAGGGAAAGTAATGGAGATGCCCCAGGAGTTCCCACAAGATTCTGTCAAGCCTGCCTGCGGCTGACTGAGTCACAGGACATAGAACAGAAAGGAATTGTCTGTCTTGTGAACCCAGTGCCTTCACTTGGCAGGGAGGGAGCTGAAATACGAGAACGGTATGCAGTTCTTACTCACATGATGATTAAGAGCAAATAACATTACGTCACTGTGTATATTCCCATTTTCCTCATTAAAAAAAACAAAACAAAAAACATTATATTGTGAAGAATATCACGGATTCAAAAGAGTTCATGCAGTCATACGTAAAATGTAAAGACTAATAGTGACTAATAATGAAACAAAGAGCTTGCACCATCACCTAGGTTGAGAGACGAACCCCCACAGGAACTTCAGGAGCTTCTGATGGGCTCTTCCTGGGGTTGCATTTTTTTAGAGTTTCACCACTGGTGAATATATCTTATACAGTACATCTGAATGTTGTCTAAACGGACTCAGTACTCTATGTGTGTTTCTGTGACTTTTTTTTCAACATTATGTTTTGAGGTTCAACCACGTCAATGACTTAGTTGTAGTTTATTCATTTTCCTTTAGATATACAATCTCATAAATTACAAATCTATCATAATTTATCTATTCTACTATTGAAGGAATTTGGATCATCTCCAGCTGTCATTTTTATTTGTTTTAGTTTGTGTGTGATTTGCATATGTGAAAGTTTGTCTGGATCCTAGAGGTGAATGTGAAGGGAGGTCCACCTTTAAACTGAAGTGGCATTTCAGCTGAGTCCCCAGTGGTGAGAAGGAGGCAGCCATGTGAACAGAGCAGAGTGTTCCAAACAGGAGCAACGCATGCCAAGGCTGCCAGGAGAAGCTTGGGGTGCTAGAGGAAGAGCACGAAGGCCCTAGTGGCCTGTGCATCAGGAGCCCGTGGGAAAGCTGTAAGAGGTAAGAGCTAAAAGGCAGACAGACTCAAGATCACGCAGAACTCGTGTCAAGGCTGGATGCAGTGAGTGGCTAGTACAGGGGCTAATCGGACATGTCAAGGTCGGATTATACAAGACGGAAGGCAGGAGGGCCATTAGGAGGCTGTTGAAGTAATCCAGGCAACGTGCAATGGTGGCTTAGATGAGAGGAGCTGGAGGTGGAAAGATGAGAACGAATTGAAAGTTTTTTGGAGAGAGAGAAATGAATTTGTTGCTGGGTTGGACATGAAGGGTGAGAGAAAGAGAGCACTTGAACTTGAGTCCTGCATTCCTGCCTTGAGAAACCAGATCGCTGTGTGGTAGGTACTGGAGTTGCGAAGGCTAGGAGAAAGATAGTGGTATTTTACAGATATGAGGAAAATAAAACTTTTGTGTTAGCAACGTTACATTTGAGATGCGTAATAGACACGTGGAGAGTAGCTGGCAGGCAGTTAGAGTGATGCCTCTGAAAAAGGTCTGGGTTAGAAAAGTCACTTAGGCATCATCAGCAGATCTCTGGTAGTTAAAGCCAGGGGAGAGAATAAGATTACCCAGGAAACGTCTAGAAAAGAAGAGGTCCAGCCGGGCGTGGTGGCTCACACCTGTAATCCCAGCACTTTGGCAGGCTAAGGAGGGCAGATCACCGGGTCAAGAGATTGAGACCATCCTGGCCAACATGGTGAAACCTTGTCTCTACTAAAATACAAAAAATTAGCTGGGTGTGGTGGCACACACCCGTAAGCCCTGCTACTGAGGAGGCTGAGGCAAGGGAATCACTTGAACCTGGGAGGTAGAGGTTGCAGTGAGCCAAGATCATGCCACTGCACTCCAGCCTGGTGATAGAGCAAAACTCCATCTCAAAAAAAAAAAAAAAAAAAAAAGAAAGAGAGAAAGAAAAGAAGGTCCAAGAGATAACCCTAAAGTACTCTCAACAGTTTTTTGACAAGACGAGGGAGAAGAGCCAGCAGAGGATATGCGGGGGTGAGAGAAGAGCCAACAGGGGTGGGCTGACAGAAGCCAGGAGCTGAGAGTGTGTCTGGAAGGAGGGTTTGCTCTACTGAATGCTGCCAAAGGCTAGATAAGATGAGGACAGAGGTGTGGCTCTGATCAGCAATAGCTGGTAACCTTGGAGAAAGCAGTTTTAATTCAGGGGTAGGGGACATACCTGGTTAGCGTCCATGGGAGTGAATACTAGACAAGGAAGTAGGGACTCTCACCAAGATCAGATGTTCCCATAGTAAGTGTAGCTTTCAAGGGAGCCAGAGATATCAGGGTAAAGCTGGAGAGGAATGCAGGGTGAGAGGAGGGCTTTTGTTCATTTACCATGGAGGTTATTAGAGAATGCATGTGTGGATGGGAAGAATTCGCTGGAGAGGGAGACGTTGATAGAGCAAGAGAGAACTGCAGGGATGAGGTCCTTGAGAAAGCAAAAGATGACCCAGAATGCAAGAGGAGAAGTTGACCTGTGATTCAAGCCAAGACGCTCACACAGAGTAACTTACCATAGTAAAAAAGTGGGAGCAACCTAAATGTTTAACAACAGTAAAATAGCTCTTTAAAAAGTGATAGCATCCACAAAATGGAAAGTTATAAAAATCACTTTTTTGGGTTATGATGTATGTGAAAAAAGTGATGGACAAAAAAATCTCAATTTTGAAAAGAAAAATATACATCTGTCTGTACATGTACAAAAAGTCATGAAAAGAAACGCATCAAGACATTACCAATGGTCTGGGTGCATTGGCTCACACCTGTAATCCCAGCATGGGAGGCCCAGGTAGGTGGAACATTTGAGGTCAGGAGTTTGAGACCAGCTTGACCAACATGGTGAAACCCTGTCTCTACTAAAAATACAAAAATCAGCCAGGTGTGGTGCTGGGTGCTTGTAATCCCAGCTACTTGGGAGGCTGAGGCAGGAGAATTGCTTGAACTCGGGAGATGGAGGTTGCAGGGAGTCAAGATCATATTATTACACCCCAGCCTGAGCAACAGAGCGAAACTCTCTCTCAAAAAAAAAAAAAAAAAAAAAAAAGTCATTACCAGTGGTTATTTTGTGTGTTATTCTGGGTGACTCATTTTTAAATACTTTTAAAAAGTATCCAAATTGGCCATATTTTATTTGTATTATCAAGGCAAAGATCATTCATATTACTGTTTTTAAAAAAGATGGTACGAGGCACGACATTTTCTGTTTAGGCCAGATAGCTATTTCCTTTTGCTTGATATATGCAAAAATGCCACAGGAGTGATAGTGTTAAATTTAGGTTAATTCCACCTCGATTTGCTTGTCTTATTCTTACTTTATCTGTTTTATCTCCTTCATGGCTTTAGGCATGTTTCACTCAGGATGTCACGTTACAGCTTGTGCTCTTTCTAGGGTACTGGGTAAGCACCCAGGTCATTTTGAACATGTGAAGTTAAAAAGTAAATAGTCCAGCCAGAAAAGCCTAACAGGAACCTGCCAGATAACTACCCCAGTCCCAGTCATTAAAGGGAGATGACTGAGTAAGAGGACCCTGTACACTTACAGGAAATCCCAATAACATGTTTAACTGAGAAATTACAGTTTTAAGTAATTATAGTTTAAGTAATTAAGCCATAAAAGCAGATCAGTTTTCTCAAGGATGAATATTTGAGTAACTACTGGAGCCAGGGTAAGTAGCTTCTCAGGAATCTCATAAACTCCCAGACAGAATTCAGGGCTGTTATTAAGAGAGAAAGACAAATGGATGCTGGGAGGTGACCCATGTTAACTGCAAATTGTGATCCAGAAATGCTGATCTTCTTAACCTGTAACCACAAGCTTCGTGGTAATATTTCCTCTAAAATAGGCTTTCATTCATTTGTCAAGTAGATATTAAGCACTCAGTAAGTGCCAGGAAATGTGCAAGAGGCCAGATATACAATCTGATATACAAGACAAGACCCAGCCCTGGGGAAGACTAAAGAAGACACTAGGATAGGTTAAGCGCTACCGCAAAGGAAGTACAGTGAGCCTCAATGGAAGCATACAGCAGGATCCAGGCTCCCAGAAGAAGAGAAATTCCATGGGTGGGAATTAGCAGGGTGAATTGGAAATAAAAGCGTGGTCAGGCAGGGAAAATGCCTGTGAGAAGACCCAGAGAAGACCATGAGTGCTTTAAGGACCTAGAGAACATCAGTAAGGCTGAAGTGCAAGGAGGAAGGAGTGGCGAGAGATGCAGCTGACAAGAAGGAACTAGGGATTTGGGACTGGAGATGACTCAAGATGGGGGATCAGGAGGCTGTGACAGCCTGACAGAGGGAAGGAAACTGATTAAGAATTACTTAGGTAGTACAATTGACAGGACTTACTATTAACTGAATTTGGTAAAATCTTAGATGACAGACATTAGACTTTTCTTTGCCAATAAAAGCATGAAATGCTATAAATATTCTTCAAATTACTGCTTTAGCTGTATCTCACAATTTTGACATGTTATATTTTCATTTTCATTCAGTTTAAAACACTTTCCAATTTCTGTTTAGAAGCTTATTAATTTCCAAATATTTGTGGCTTTTCCATATATTATGCCTTTCTCTTATTGCTATTTAGTTTTATTCCACTGTGGTATCTATTTTAAATTTATACAGGCTTATTTTGTAGCCCAGTATATGATCTGTTATAGTGAATGTTTTACAAGCACTTATGAAAAACATGTATTCTGCTGTTGTTGAGTAAATCTATCTATAAATGTCAGTGACGTCAACTTGATTAATACTATGTCCAAGTCTTCTATATCGTACTGATTTTCTATCTACTTGTTCTATCAATTATTCAAAAATTAGTTTGATCCTTTTGAAGTTTACTTATAAGCTTTTTGGGGCCTAGAGTAGCCTTTATTCCAAGACTGATTTCACCCCTTCTTCTAAGTCATGGCCTTTCTGGGGCTTCTTCTAAATGTCCCATATATTCAGTGGGGTCTCTCCCTCCGGCTGGAGAAAACTTGAGTGCTTTTTGGCTTTCCATGGGTTCAGGGAATTGTTCATTTTGGAACTCCTTGCTGGGCTCGGAGGCTCATGCCTGTAATCCCAGTGCTTTGGGAAGCTGAGGCTGGCAGATCACTTGAGGCCAGGAGTTTAAGACCAGGCTGGCCAGCATGGTAAGACCTCATATCTACTAAAAATACAAAATCTAGCTGGGTGTGATGCATGTGATGGTGGGTGTCTGTAATCCCAGCTACTCAAAAGCACAAGGCATGAGATGAGAATCACTTGAACATGGGAGTGGAGGTTGCAGTGAGCCAAGATTATTCTACTGCACTCCAGCCTGGGCAACAGAGTGAGTGAGACTCTGTCGCAAAAAAGAAAAATAAAAAAAGAACTCCGCATAATTACTCTTTCACCAGAAGCTTTTCTTATCTGGCCTTGTATTTCTATAGATTCCGTGGACTCCCATGAGATTTCTGGAGTACTTTATCTGTGTAGCCCCTTCTCTTGTGAATCTGGCTCACAGATTCTTCAGAGCTTCTTGGCCTTCCCAATCTCTAACCTCTGACTCTTCAGCTCTGCAAAGCTGCCTGACTTTTTTGGAGTTCTCCCTCTCTGGACTGTAGCCCAGGACTGACCTCTAGGCAGAAAGGCCAGCTGATGGTAGGGCTCACCTTGTTTTCTTCTTTTTTCTCAGGAATCACAATCTTGTTTTGCCCTATATTGAAATAGCTGCTTTCTATATGTTATCCTTTTTTTATGGTTGCTTACAGAGGGAGGGAGATTACAGGCTGTCTTACTCCCTCCTGGCCAGAAGCATGTATACCTTCGTTAATGGGATCTAGAGACTATGGAGAAAGCAAGAAGTCATAGACAGTTTTGAGGTTACTGCCACGGGCAAGCAGGTGGGTGATGGTGTCATTTATGGAGATGGCAAAATCCAGGGTGATAAATATAGGTAGGGGAGGGCATGCAAGAACTCCATGGGTTTACTGTTGCATATGTTGGATTAGAGTTACTTGCAGGTCATTGAAGAGGTGAGTAAGCAGTGGGGTTCACAGAACAACTCCCTCACGCGCTTCCCTTCGGTCTCTTCGTTCTACTAGGGCTACAGTTGCCATGGGCTAGTGAACCCTTCCCAGGGTAATCAGCAGTGGTTATATCCACCTACTTTAGAAGAATATTTTATTTGTGAAATTTAGTTGGGATAATCCTGACCCATATTTTTCTAAAATATTAGGATTCATGGCCCAGCATCGGTACATTCCCCAAAGGCTGACTTATCCTTTCTAACCCACACGACAGATGAAACACCAGTGACGTAGTGCAAGTTGCATTGCCCCAAGCCCAATTCATTCCTCCTTCTTTTTCCCCCTGACCTGACCTTGACTTACTTTTCCTTCTTTCTCTTTTTCCTTTTTAACAATCTCTTCTCCAGTGCAGAGAGGTGAAGAGAAGGCCAAGCTGCCAGGGTTTCCTACAGTCTGGGGAACTTGTCCAGGGGCTGCCTGTGAGGAGCTATGCACCAACTCCACAAAAATAAGCAATCAAATGCTTGCACATTGTGGTCTAGATCCATATTTGGGAAAGAAAATTATTCTAAAGAATCACAATCTGCAGCAATGTAACTCTGACCGCAATAATTACAACCTTTACATTATTATCCAAAGGGGTTAGATCCTTGGAGCCGAAGCCACATTATATCTTCTTCCCAGAGGAGGTTCATTCTTCACTGGGGTGATTTCCCAGAAGCAAGAAGGCCTCAAAGATAAATTCAAGTTCCTATCCCTTAGGAGGCAGGAAATTGCAGGAACTTGAAATTTACAACTTTTAAATATTCTCCTTCCTTAACTATGTGTGTGTGTGTGTGTGTGTGTGTGTGTGTATACATGCATACCATTTATATATAAATAAAACCTTGGGATCTGGCCTCAACCTGTGTTTTATTACTATTGCATGATAAGGAAGAAAATCCTATATTAGGCTGTGAGCATTGGCAAGAAAAGGCGGCTTTTGCTTTGTTTTCTATGAGTGGCTATGGCATATAAATAACCTCTGAATCCCAGTGAGTATATATTGATATCTAATGCCAGCTCCTTTTTCTAATTATAATGATCCCTGGAAAGTGTTGTTCAACTTCATTCTTATAACACTGGGAATCCTAGTCACTTTGGAGACACTGTGGTCATTTCTCCTGTTGCAGAAGAGTTAGAATACTATTTAATTGGGTGACAGCTGTCCTCAGGAAAGGCCGTTCAGGTCTCTGCCTTGTAAACTAACAATCAAAAAGGTAATTGACAAAAATACAGTGAACAGATTCTGGAGTTGGTAGTTTGAATTCCTGTAAGTCCTTAAAATCACAAATGTTAGGGAATTTGACAGTATTTAAAGAGAAGAAAACAGAACTTTTTTTTGCCACTCAGAATTGTGTACTTTGAAAGAGGAAGCGGGGTGAAGAAAGGGCGGTAGAGTGGGTTAGTGTCCTGTGGCAGCCCTCAATAGCTTCAACTCAAAACAGCTGAGGGCACGTTTTATTCTCCAGGTTCTTAAAACCATGATCTCTACCCACACTCCCTAACCAGGGATTGCTAGCCACATCTGTCCCTCATCTGAGAACAGCACATTTGTGCCTCTGTCAACGTCTTGAGGAGCTCTGTGCCAGTAACCACCCTTGCATTGCATTTCATTCCTCCATCAGGCTCCAGTTTGGAATTGAGTCCCGACGTGACCACAGCCTCATGGGAGATGCTGTACATTCTCTAGTCACGCTCATGACCACTGGAAACCTCCACACCCCATGCAGCTGCCCAGCCCGGGCACCCACAGCCCAGCTTCCCTCCACATGCAGACCTGTCCTCCCTGACTGCTGGCCCAGCTCCTGCACAGTCACCCAGCAGCCACCAGAGGACCTGGCCCAAAATCACACAGGACTTTTGCCCAAGTTTTCTAAAATAAGATCACTTATAAATGCCACTGTCAACCACGTTCATGGTTTCAACTTCATTTCTACCTTAGAAGTTCCCACCAGCTTCCCGCCAGGCAGTCTTCATCTGACTCACCGATGGACTTCTGAGGACGTTTCTATCTGCCCAAGATAACAGGTAGGAGCTGAAGAGTTTCTTCTAAGATAATTCTGTGGAAGAAAATCCAGAAGACAATATGTAGAAATTATTAGACAGGAGATTAGGATCCAACAGGGCACGTGATTGTATCTGTTGCCTCAGCCCGACAGCAGAGTTCTCTACCCAAAATGCAAAGAGCACTGAGGTTAAAAGAACCTGAGCCAGAGAACATGAAGGTATACCTGCTGACCCTCATTTCCTCAGAGCTACAGAGTTATAAAAGTTACATTTTCTGTAATCCAAAGTTACAGAAAAATAGGACCTAATCTACAGGATTCAACCTTTTCTGGGACCAAGGATTGGTTTCACAGAAGACAAGTTTTCCAGAGACCAGGGTTGGGGGATGGTTTGAGAATGCTTCAAGTGTGTTACATTTATTGTGCACTTTATTCTATTATTATTACATTGTAATATATAATGAAATAATTACACAACTCACCATCATGTAGAATTAGTGGGACCCCTGAACTTGTGTTTCTGCAACTAGGCAGATTCATCTGGGGTGATGGGAGACAGTGACAGATCACCAGGCATTAGATTCTCATAAGGAGCACACAACCTAGATCCCTTGCATGCACAGTTCACAATAGGGTTCACACTCCTATGAGAATCTAATGCTGCTGCTGACCTGACAGGAGGCAGAGCTCAGGTGGTGATGCCAGCGATGGGGAGTGGCTGTAAATACAGATGAAGCTTCGCTCCCTTGCCTACCGCTTTGCCTCCTGCTGTGTGGCCCGGTTCCTAACAGGCCATGGATAGGTACCAGTCCATGGCCAAGGGGTTGGGAACCCCTGATCTACATGATATATTTACACTGGAGAAAAATAACCTGGACACACAGCATACCTAATAAAGACTAACAAGTGGCCCAGAAAATCAGTGCTCTGAGTTTAGTGGACAAAGAGAGTCCTGCTGGGATCTGCCTTCTATCTGGGACAGATAGAGAAGACGCCTCTGTGAATTGCAGACTTGAGAAGAACCCTGAGAAATGGACAAGAGAGGCAAAAGAAGGACATTTGCAAATATCTGATGCTGGAAATTTACACATGTGTTAGAGGGCAGGGAGTAGATGGAAGCCTTCAGGAGGCTTGCGATTTTACTCAAAATGATTTTTTTTTTTTGAGATGGAGTCTCACTCTGTCACCCAGGCTGGAGTGCAGTGTGGGACGATCTCACCTCACTGCAATCTCTGCCTCCAAGGTTCAAGCGATTCTCCTGCCTCAGCCTCCCAAGTAGCTGGGATTATAGGTACCCGCCATCATGCCCAGTTAATTTTTGTATTTTTAGTAGAGATGAGGTTTCACCATGTTGGCCAGGCTGGTCTTGAACTCCTGACCTCAAGTGATCACCTGGCTTGGCCTCCCAAGTGCTGGAATTACAGCATGAGCCACTGTACCTGGCCCACAATGATTTTATAATCACTAGGAAGCATCCAGTAAGTTTCTAAAATAAATGATAAAGGTGAGAAGGGAGAGATGCATTTTGTTTCCCTCCCACAGTCATGTGGCTGCTAGAAATTCTATTTCACGCCTCTGCCACCTTCCGTCTACACCCAAGACAGGTAGACATCCTCATGCTGCGAGTAAGAGATGGCAGCAGAGGGAGAAGAAAAGAACGCAGAGTTTTTCAACCATGGGAGCCAAGAGCAGGAAGCCCTATATTCCCACTAGCCTATATTCATTCAGGCAACAAACATTTATTGGGTGCCAGCTGTGTACAGATGTTTGCACATTGATTCATTATGGAATCATAAATCTCGGGTAAGAATGAACCTGAAATGTAGTCCACGGCCTTAAACAAGGGCCTTCAATGAACTTGAGTACAAACAAACCCCTGATGTGGGTGAGCTTCTAAGGCCACAAGAAGAGAAGAGAGTCTGTGTTTCTTACCTGTACCTGGCAGGCCTGTAGCCAGAGGCCCTGGGCCAGTGCGTGGAGGTGAGTGGCTTTCAAGCTGTGTCTGGCAGTGGCAGTGGGATTCTCTTCCTTCACATTTTCAAACTGTGGAAACAACACCATGTGGCACTGCTGGTGTTTGTTAAGACTGGAAACCAGTAATTCCAAACCCTAACCAAGCTGCAGCAGCTGTGCATCTCCACTGGTGGGTAAGGATTGTGGTTGGACAGTGGAGCCCATCAGCACATGAAAAATAAAACGGACCCCATGGTCACCTCTGACAGAGAATCAAGCCTACCAGTCATAAGTGCAAGAGTGAGTCCTCTCCCTGGGCACTGCTTTTAGACAAAGACCTGGTTGCCTGAGGTCACAAAGGCCGTCCTTGTCAGACGCAGCTTCCAAGAGGCTCAACATCAGCTGAGCAATACCCTCGTCCTACTGGGGAGCTGCACCAGGGAAGAAGAGAGAGAAGAAATGCTGCTTCCCCCAATCCTTCTAGCCAATGGCTTTGGCTCTGGAGAACAAAGTAACAGGAAACCACTTGTAAATCCTCCTTGTTTATGAGGTGCAGCTCTTAATGGCCTGTGGGCCAGGGCCCCCATCAGCATAGGGAGGGGCAGCTTGCAGACAGAGCTTTTTGTCTCAAAACTGCAAACATTGCCCCATCCAACTCCCTCCTCCCGAAGGGTGAGCCGTCCTCCTTATTAACATCTGAGACCCACTCCATAAATTCAAGTTTTTAACAAGCTGTGTTTGAATTCTGTTAGACTCAGTCATATTCATGTCAAGATGTAAATCTCACATTGTACCCATGGCCCTTCCTCTCCTGCAGAGCAGACCCAGACTTGCCCTAGGAGATTTGTGAGGTGTGTGCTTTGTGGGGAGGGGTGGTAGGAAAGTGGGGGGCAGGTGCTGCTCTTTCCCCTCCCCTCTGCAGGCTCACTCTCTGATAGGAGCCAGGGAGGACAAAGAGAGACAGAGACAGTTCATCCCTGACTCAACAGTCCTGGCAAAGCTTCTCCCTCTGGGCTGATCCTGGCTGCACTTCCAGCCATGGGTCTGAGGGCTAATGTGCTGGCTACGGGCCAGTAGCCCCATCCACCCAGCAGATCCCTGAGCCCTGCTCCCAGGGCAGCTCGGAGCTTTCTCTGGCTCCACGGGCCCTGCCTTTGGGACTGGAACCTTGGGTGATGGCCCTTGCTCCCCGTTCCTGGCTATCCCAGTACACCATGCCTGCTCCAGGACCTGTGGGCAGGTCATCCTCCTCATGGCTGAATGATGCCTCGCTGGGAAGGACATGAGGTGCCCTTTCCTTGAAGACACCTGGGACTTGATGAGGGGTTCCCTTGGGTCTTGCTGCTCCTCTTTTCCCCACTCCCTTGGGGAGGTGCGGGGTGGAGCAGCCTCTCCCAGAACGCACACACTCCAAAAGGGCAGCTGTCCTCCCCATTGCCTGAAACGCCTTGGCAATATCATAAGAGAAAATTATGTGTTGATGAAGAATTGAACTCTGTAAAATATTTGAAGAGGTTTATTCATGGCCCATACACAGCCCTCAGGAGATCCTGAGAACATGTGCCCGAGGTGGTCAGGGCACAGCTTGGTTTGATACATTTTAGAAAGGCAAGAGACATCAATCAAATACATCAAAGAAATGCATTTGTCCAGAAAGGCGGAACAACCCAAAGACTCAAAGCGGGGGTGTGGGGCTTCCAGGCTGTAGGTGAATTTTAACATTTTCTGGTTGACGATTGGTTGAGTTTGTCTAAAGACCTAGATAGACAGAAAGGGAACGTTCAGGTTAAGATAAAGATGTAGAGACCAAAGTTCTTCTGAAGTCTTATAGTGGCTGCCCTTAGAGATAATAGGTGACAAATGTTTCCTCTACAGATCTTAGTTAATCTCTTTAGAATTGGGAGGGTCTGGAAGAAAAAGATCTAGCTGTGTTAACAGAGATTCTTTACAGATGCAAATTTCCCTCCACCTGCAGGGCCTTTCCAAAATATGGTAAAGAAACATGTTTTAGGGTGAAATATTTTTATTTTCTGCCTTGTCTCATAATGTTATCCCAGAGTCAGTTTGGAAAGTACATCACGATATATAGGGTTAAATAAAACCCATCTGATGAGAATTCGTGATTTGTGGGACATGACTCCTCAGACCCCTTAGATAGCAATTTGGGCAAGATTTTTAAAAAATCAGAGTTCAGTCCTCATATGGCAGTGAGGGGGATCTGATCTAGCTAACCCCCATCTTCCCTTGGCCTTCAAGTCACCCTTGATTATTCCTGGACTTGGATCAAACTAACTTTGGGAGACATGGAATTTATAGTGTAAATGATAATAGCCTTTCCCCAAACTCTGTCACCATTGTAAAGTGAATGCAAAGCTACCAGGCTAAGAGGATGAGAGGAGCCTGAATTCTGCTAAGGTGTGGACATAAACGTTACAAACCATTATTCCAGAGGTCACAAGATGTGCAACTTCCCCAATGACTGCTGTAGATAACATCACTATTGTAGAACCTAAGAGTGGCCTTGTAAGATATATATATATATTTGAAACAGTCTTGCTCTGTCGCCCGGGCTGGAGCGCAGTAGCAGGATCTTGGCTCACTGCTACCTCTGCCTCCCGAGTTCAAGTGATGCTCCTGCCTCAGCCTTCCAGGTAGCTGGGACTACAAGCGCATGCCACTACGCCTGGCTAATGTTTTTGTACTCTTAATAGAGACAGGGTTACCCAGGGTGGTCTTAATCTCCTGACCTCGTGATCCACCCCCGTTGACGTCCCAGAGTGCTGGGATTACAGGCATGCGTGAGATTTCTTTTCAGGCTTTTTTTTGCATGTCTGATGACTGAAGGCTCCACCTGGACTCACCAGCTCTCCTATGGCCCCACCCAGAGGTGACTGATGGAGCCTGAGGACCATTTCCCGCAGCCCTTTGATTGTGCCCCCAGCCAGTCGGCAGCTAGCACCCATTGCCTGGCTACCCCCACCATTCTTCCCCCAAACTGTCCTTGAAAAACCCTAGCCTCCAAATTTTTGGAAAGGCTGATTCAAGTAATAATAAAACTCCAGTCTTTCATTTAGCTGGCTCTACGTGTGTAAATCTCTTTCTCTGCTGCAGTTCCCCTGCCTTGAGAGATGGGCTCTGTCTGGACACCAAGCAAGGAGAACCCATGGTGTGGTTACAAGTCCTCCGATGCTAGGTGGGGGTCCACCAATGGCCACAATGGTGTCTTTCAACACACCCCCTGGATGACATTGCTTCCAGCAGCCGTGGTTTTCTAAACAGAGTGGGAATCCTTGGGGCCCCCAACTGTACCCCTAAAGGCAGCCGGTGTTAAGTTTCTTATGATTCCTTAAACCCCCTCCACACTGCTTCTCTAAGCATACATGAGTCTATCCATTTGTTTTTAGTGGCACGAGAGGGATCCTGCATGCACGGAGCTCCGCATCTCACTTTTCCTGTAACTACATTTCAGAGAGCTTGTCTTTTCAGCCTACAGGTAACAGCTGCATCCTAGTCCTTCGTGTGCATAAAATGCCATTCACCGCCACCAGCTCTGTGGTAGTGAAGGCGTGGCTGGTTCGAACTTCGCATGCTGTTACTGACACGGCTGCAGGTAGCACCTTGTCCTCATCCAGAGCTACCTGCAGAGTTTGCTTCTGGTCTTTTTAATGCATGTGATTCTGCTAGGAGAGGATCCGCTTGCTAGGAATTCCCTGACTTTGATGAAGGATCGGTATTACTAACTCTGTCTAATGGTAATCCTTACATGTGTGCAGCATCTTATGCCAGACCAAGCAATCACACACCTACCTGCTGTTCAAACCCACAACACCCTGCCAGCCAGAGGACTTCGCTCCTTCACTGCCACATATCGGAACCTGTGGGTGGGGGGCTTCAAACATCTCTGCATTTGTTACTGGTGACGTATTCGTTCAGGTCTGCAGCAGCTTCAGCCCTTGCCTCCTCAACAGAAAGAATTCAACTGAGGGGCATAAAGCAGAAAAAGAGACCGAGAAAAGTTTCAGAGTGGGAGCGAAAGTCTTGTTATTATTATTGTTTGAGGCGGAGTCTCCCTCTGTGGCCCAGGCTATAGAGTGCAGTGGCGCCAAGTGTCCTTGGCTGTTCCTCCACATGTTCCCATTCGTCTCCCTCTCCTTACATGTTGTGTTCCTAGAATTCTGCCTCACTCCCACACTATCCAGGGACCTGGTTCGCACCGCAGCTCTCATCACCACTTATATGCAAACAATTTCCAGTCTATATTTCCAATGCAAACCTCTTTTCCTGAGCTCGCTCTAGCTGATCATCTCTGCATCAGTGCTCAGTTAGCACCAACGTTCGTCAGCAAATGCCTGAGTTCTGACTCTTACCTATTCTCCCTGAATTGCTCCAATAAGCTTCCTAGCTAGTTTACACATCTCTGGACTGGCCCCTGCAAACCTGATACATTCTTACACGCAGCCTGAGTGCTCTTTCAAGATGTAATATTTCCATCTTCCAGATTCATAACCATGACGACCCCTCCAAAACTTTCCGAGGATGATTCACTTGTTTTGGCTTAACCTGCAAGCCTCACTCCTCTCTAACTTCATGATTGCCAGGATCCTTTCGGTCCCAGCTACAGCCAATGGCTTCCTCTTCTCCCAAGCCTTTGTGATCTTTCCTCTTGGCCAGAAATGCCTTTCTCAATGCAACACCACTGCAAAGCCCACCTCCGCTGCTCCCCCATTTCTCACGTCCATGGAGCTTGCACGCAGCTGTCGTCTCACATTTACTTGGGTGTTCTACCTCCCTCCCAGGCCATCGACTCCTTCGGGGCCATTCTGGTCTTATTTAATTTTTTTTTTCAGTCCCAGCACCTGAGAAAATATTAAAAGAACTTCTGAGATCCTGAAATGAATTGTTTTTATATATGTTATTTATGTTAATTCAACCAGCCCAAAGAAGTGCAGTGTTGCTCCTTACATGAAATTAGCTAGATACTTTTCTTTTATTGTTAGTTTTGTAGCCAGAACGATGATTGTTTACAGAACAAATACAGAAAGGATCTGCAGGTACAAACTCACCTGCTTCCTGCACGTAACTCTCTGTATTGTCTGGGTCCTGTATTCGTATCTTTCTCATTAATTGAGATGATAAATCAGATGTTAGAAATAAATACGTAGGCACACACAAGGCATTGCCAGTAAAATGTTAAACAATGGCCAGATACAAAGAGGTTAGGGAAGGCTTTACAATTCCTGGCTTGGAGTGCGATGAAATTTCATCGGCTCCTTGGGCCTGCTGGGACCAGTGCAAAGCTGATGGGATGCCGTGCCTGAGGCTGCCAGGAAAGTGTCAGCAATGGGTGAGGCTGCAGTTGTGCTTCAGAGAATGGGTAGGGTTTTGGAACCTGGAAACGTGGCTGCAACAGCAGATTCAGAAACTGGAAAATCCGACAGCAGGTGGGCAAATGGTTGGATGTACATACAACTTCCCAGAGACATGTCTATGGCGTGCAGATACCTGACACTACACAAGTCCATCTCATGTGTTGACTGCCCGAGGGCATAAAGGGCTGAGTAGCACCTGCAATGGGTCCCCAAAATCAATCCATGTAGGACTTGCTGTGGGTCCACAGGCAGAATAGGCCTGACAATGCCTTTGAGGTGCTCCTGGTAGATGGCGCCAGCCAGGATTATGGTCCCCAAAGCATGGTGCATCCTCAATGACAGTAGTTCCTAAATCCATGGAGGGTTGGCCCTTCCTCTATCCGATTTAGTTTGGGAACCCCTAGCAGAATATAGTTCCTGAATCTGCTTTCAGTTTGAGGAAGCCAAGGTTGGGGTTGGAGCTCTCTGCATGGAGTTTGGGGACCACAGCCCATTTCTCTTTCAGGAAGGCAGTGGAAGTAACATAGCTAGGCTCGGTGAGAAGAGACGTGGTTTTGTTCAACTCACAAAGAGACAGCTGCCTTCCTCTCCCTGCTGGCAGGGCCGAGGTTCTCCAACCCTGGTCCTGGGGTGCTCCGTAGACTGTCCAGAGAGATGACGCTCACCGTTCCATTCCTCCTCTTCACTGTGACAGGGTCTGAACCCGGGGAGGAAATTATGAACCTGTGAGCCTCACAACTTCTCCAGATTAATCGGATCAAAGCCTGCCTCACGGTGAAATGGGCACTTCAATAAGTGTTTGCTCAGCTCGTTGTAGAGGACACAGTTCCTGCAGGCTCTGTGTATCCCCTGATACCCGTCAACAAATTCTTTCCTCTTGTTTTTCACGATTCCTAACCCTGGTCATCAGCCTTTGTCTTTCAGATGTTTTCCTAGGCAGTGGGAGAGGGAATGAATCCTAGTGTGGCCGGCCTGCATTCTGAGAAAGTCAGAGATAACATGGCCACAGGGCCCGGGGAGGAGCACTGGGGTCAGGTCCTAGGACCTGCTGCATAGAATCACCTGGAATCCAAGCACAGACCACGAACTGACAGCCAGCCTGGGGTGGGAGGGATGCAGAGCAGGTGAGCCCCAAAGCAGGGCTTAACCTTCGAGGATTCTTGGCTTTGCCCAGGAAGGAATTCAAGGGCAAGCGGAGGAAACAGCTTCATTGAAGCAGTAGAATGACAGCGCCGTGACTGCTCCTGCAGAGGCAGAGAGCAGCAGTTCAAGGCAGCTGCGCAGTCATATTTATCCCTCCTTTTAATTACACCTGGATTAAGAGGCAGTTTATGCAGAAATTTCTAGGTAAAAGGCAGTAACTTTGGGGTTGCAGGTCATTGCCATGGAAAAAGGCGGTAACACCCAGGTATTGCCATGGCAACGGTAAACTGACATGGCACACTGGCGGGTACGTCTTATGGAAAGCTGCTTCAACCCCATCCCTGTTTTAGCTAGTCCTTAACTTGGTACAGTGTCTAAGCCCTACAAGTTGAGTCCAACTCCCACCTCAACAGCACCACAGCAGAGAGCAGAGAGCTGCAGCCGACACCCAGGTTCCATAGGACTGCTCATTCATGCCAGTCCTCCTCCTTCATCTTCACAAAATGTGACCGATAGTTGTTAGGAAAATGAAGCCCAAAGAAAGCAAAGATGGCCTACGCTGCAAAAATAAAGTATCCATACAAATTTTTCATTAAAAATATGTTTTAAATAGAAAACCGATGTTCTTCAGTAAAGAAGAATTGTCTTGAATAATTCCCCCCTAAAGTGCTCTGTGTTCTTCTCAATCCCTGGATGTCACAACTCTTATTATAACTGGGTATAAAAATTATATAATGCAGAAATTACATAATGTAATTACACAACTACATGAGCCTTTGGTGTTGGAGTATTCTGATTTGCTAAATGAAACCACCACAGAATTATTTAGAGAAAAATACCTGCATTAGAACAAGAGAAGCAGGCAGCACAGCTTCTGTAAGCACTGGTTGGATGAATATGTTTTGGGTAAAATACTAAATAAGTCATATAACACATTATAAATAACATACTATAGAAAGTTTGGAAAATAAAGGGAGAAAAACTACTTCTAACCTCATCATCGTGATGCAACTGTTACGGTTTTGTGGTTTCTCTTGTATATTTTACATGAAAAAGTAAAAAATCGTGTTCTGGTAATCTTGCAGTTTGATTTTCTTCAACTTAAATTTATACTATGACCAGATTCCCATGTTGCCCATATAATCCACAAAATTATTGTGTTAATCACTAAATATGTTTCAGGTTTCATGGTGAAAATATTTCATTGTGTACTGATATTTTCCTAACATTGGGCCTTTGTTGTTTACAATTTTTGCCATTTTTACATAATGCAGTGATGAATATCTTACTCCATGTGGCTTCGTTAATAATGTTAATTATTTTGATGCAGCTAAAGAAAATTTATGTTTCATGATTTTTATCTTCATGACACTAAGCACTTAGACTTAGCACTGAGGAGAGAAAAAGACATTTCAAATTACAGTCAATCCAATAAAAGCCTTCATGTGTTTAATTCTATAATATAGCAAACTTCATTAATTCAGGGTAACCTGGGGAAAGTAAGGCCCAGTTAGTGGATCTAATTAAGGCAATTTTATTTTATTATTTCTAATTACACAGAAATGCAAGTTTATTGTTTAGTTTTTCCAAGCGAAAATCCTTCAACATTTGCGAATACTATTTAATTTGCGAGAATCACTGACAATGCTAAGTTGACCACAAACGGGCACTGAGAATAGATTTACAGAGTACTTGACATAACAAGTAGCAAGGTGATTTTAAAATCTGGAAGGCATCTTGGCCAGCTGACAGGTGACTCTGCATGGCCAGCGGGATGAAGCAAGGCATTGCTGGAGGTTTGTCTAAGGAGCAAGCTCATATCCCACCACTTCTGCTACGCAGGTGACTTGGTTGCCACAGACAGGCTGAGGTTTCTTCTCCATAGATGTGATGATGCAGGCTCTTGGGCTGGGAGACACTTTACGGCTGAGAGCCGGAGCACGCTCCAGAGAGAGGGGCTAAAGGCCAACAGCAGTGCCCAGCACATAAACATTGACTGAATTAATAAACATTTATTACAATAAATGTGCTCCATAAACATTTGTTGAATTAATCATTGATGAACTAGTAACCACTTCATTGGATAGCGAGGCTGTGATAGTTTGCCTCTTCGCCTGCTTAGTCAGGCCGTGGTCCCCAGTTACTGAATTAAATGCTGACCTTCGTGCTGCTGTGGGGTCTTTTGTAGATGCAGTGAACATCTACAATCAATAAGACAGATTATCCTTGATAATGTGGGTTGAATCAGTTGAAAGTTTAAATAGCAAAAACTGAAATTTCCCAGAAAAGAGGAAATTCTGCTTCAAGACTGCAACATCCCCTCCGGCCTGAGTCTCCAGCTGCTGGCCTGTGCTGCTGAATTCATACCTGACAGTTCCTGTGGTGGTCTGACCCAGTCTCCTGCGGGCTCTGCCCCTTTGGAGAACCCTGGTCAATTCAGAGTGCCTCAGCTATCCTCCAAGTTGCTCCTGGAACTCTAGCACCAAGCCCAAGTCCTCCAGGTAACAGACTGAAAAATGCTTTTCTGAGAAACCTGACCAGCTTGAGAGGAAATTTCCTAAATACAGACAGTGGTGCTAGAGGTCCCCAGTTGCAGAGCTCAGCAAATCACCCTACGAGAACCCTACACCCCCACACAAATCCTCACATCTTTAGTCAGCTTCTTAGTCCCAATTACCAACTATGAACAAGAATGAGAACCAGGAACACTCAGGGAACAAAAGTAAAAGGGCTCCTGGCTATGAAAAGATAACAGTGAAATGAAAAACTCCATAGAAGAATTAGAAGAGAAAGATGAGGAAATCTCCGGAACAGAGAGCAAAAAGAAAACAGAACAGAGAAAAGATAAGACAGAAGTGGACAGTTCCGAAAAGCCTCATATCCTTCTTAAAAACGTAAAAATAATACCTAAAAGAGAAGAAGTAATTAAAAAAAAAAAGTAATTCAAGAAAATTTCTCAAGAAGTAAAAGGCATGAGTTTCCTGATAGACCCACTAAGGACCCAACATCATGAATGGAATTTTACAGCATGGTGAAGGTTCAGAACATTGTACACAAAAAAATACTACAAATGTCCAGAAAGAAAAACATAAGTGACATCTAACAAGTAGAAATCAAGATCGCTTCACTAGGCCATAGCAAGAATTCAGAGGCAATGGTGCCTGATTTCTTCATTATTCTAAAGGAAAAATAAATTTTCAGCTGAGGTGTCTATGTCCAGCCAAGTAGATTGCATTAGAGCAGATTTGAGGCATTTCTGACAGGCAAGGTCTAAAATAAGCGAACTCCCAGACTCCCTTTCTCAGACAGCCACTGAAATGTGCTCCACCAAACCAAGAGGGCGAAGCAATGGAATACAAAAAGGAAGTGAGAGGAGGAGAATGTATGTCACGGTCGTGAAGAGCTGTCTCGGAATCTAGCTGCTCACTTGGCCTAGAGGGTGACTGTCAGAGATAGCAGGGTAGGAGGGTCTGAGAGACGTCTTCAGGACAGCAGGACTGGTGCAGCTGAATGTCTTGACAGGAGGTTCAGACAAATGGAAAGTAGTTTCAGGCTGAATTTATAATAAAAACGTGGGCCGGGCACAGTGGCTCATACCTGTAATCCCAGCACTTTGGAAGGCCGAGGCGGGTGAATCACCTGAGGTCAGGAGTTTGAGACCAACCTGGCCAACATGGTGAAACCCCATCTCTACTAAAAATATAAAAATTAGCTGGGTGTGGTGGCGGGCGCCTGTAATCTCAGCTACTCGGGAGGCTGAGGCAGGAGAATTGCTTGAACCCCAGAGGCAGAGGTTGCAGGGAGCCCAGATGGTGCCATGGCACGCCAGGCTGGGTAACAAGAGTGAAACTCTGTTTCAAAAAAAAAAAAAAACCAAAAAACATGAAAACCAAGCAAATAAAATAGATAGGAAGTGCAGGGAAAACAAAACTTTGCACGGCAAAAGCATGGCTCAGCTATGAATAATCTTTAGTCATAATGATATAAACGTTGAACACTGACCTAATGGTGGAACAACACTGGGGAGGTGCAGGAAGGTGGTGGGGGTGGGGTGGAGGAGAGAGCAGTGAACCCCTGTCTGCATCACAGGTGAGGAAATAATGTCTGATGCTGCAAGGCTAAAGGTGGCAGTGGCAATCCAGCGTGGATTTTAAAGACAAAGAGGTAAATACTCAAATCTCAACTGCCAGTGAAGTGGCTACTTCCCTGAGGGGGAAATGAGGGATAGGAGGGCTGGGAGCCACTATTTTTTGTAACAATCTTTGCAGAGCTTTTTGAATGTTTAAACTGCGTGCATACATAACTTAGGTGATAATGAAAACTAGAACACAAAACAAAATGAAAACCTTCAGATTTAGCCCAGTCTACGTCCAAATGATCTCAAAAGTGTCTAATAAATATTTGTGACTTATTGCTGTCGTAAAACCAACACACCTTTGAGTAGTTCTAGCGTGTCACCGTTTCGTTAAAGTCTTACCACAGTGGAGGCACGGGTGACAGTGTGGAACCTGAGCTTCACAGTTGGGAGTGTGCCCCGCCTGAGGATTAGGCAATGTTGCCATTTCCTGTGGAGCTGGAGAACCCATCGTCTTACCTATGGGGATAATCTCCTGTCCCCATTCTAGAATGCTTTTCACCTTTCCCCTAGCTGCTTGGTCAGAGCTACGCTCCCCTGAGCCTGATGACTTATCAGTGCTGACCGTGAGTGGGACTCAAGCACCAAGGTGTGTAGTCACAGATTTATCAGCACCTGGAGGCAGGTGTTAACCTCAGTGACGTAAGAGACTTCACAAGCTGAGGGTGGCAGGGGACTCTGAGGGAAAAGGGCACGTTTTGGTTAGGAAAACAAATTTACCCTGGTGTTCTCAATGCTGTTCCTCCACACCTGGTATATTAGTTTGTTGTCACAGTGCTAGTAAAGACATAACCAAGCCTGGGTAATTTATAAAGGAGAGAGATTTAATGGACTCAGCTCCACATGTCTGGAGAGGCCTCACAATCACGGCAGAAGACAAAGGAAGAGCAAAGGGACGTCTTATGTGGCGGCAGGCAAGAGAGCGTGTTCATGAGAACTCCCCTTTATAAAACCATCAGATCTCATAAGACTTCTTCACCACCATAAGAACAGTGTGGGGGAAACTGCCTGCATAATTCAGTTATCTTCACCTGGCCCTGCCCTTGATATGTGGGAATTATTACAACCCAGGGTGAGACTTGGGTGGGGACACAGCCAAACCATATCACCCAGTCACGTGATTGGGTGGTCTTATGTTGGAAGGAGAATGGAACTATGAAACAATCGTATTGGGTAGACTGGTTGTGTGTGTGTCTGGACCTTTGAGATTGGATCATGGCCCGTGGGCTGGGTCTTAGGGAACAAGGAGCAGCATCTCTGAAAAGGAGACATTGTCGCCACCTCCTTTTCCAGATGGACAGGCTGAAGAGCACTGCTGACCAACAGCGGAGCTGGTACCTGGTACTCAAAGTCAGGTGTCCCTGACTCCCGTGCTCATGGTCTTTCAACTATTCTTGAAAAATTTTAGAGGTCCTGTGATAGTTAATTTTATGTGCCAACTTGCACATAAAATGATGTGGCCCACAGGGTGCCCAGAAAGCTGGCTGTACATTAAGTGTTTTTCCTTGTTTTGCTCTTTTTTAAAACTAATTAAACTTTAGACTTTATTTGAATTTGATTAGTTTTCCAGTTAGGTTTTTTTTTTCCTTGTTCTGGGATCCAATCCATGCTGCCACACTGCATTTAGCATATTATAGATTTTTGAGGACAGTGATTAAGCACTGGGGTCTTCATGGTTTTGCTTTAAAAAATCGAATTTGCTTAAACAGAAGGAAGGAAATTGCACAAAAATCAACACAGTTTGTTGAAATTTTATTTTTGTATGACAAATAAAACTTAACCAAATAAATCCACGGGTCTGATTATTACCACACACACACACACACACACACACACACACACACACACACAAACATACATATACACTTCTCTTGACAGAATATAAAATGCAGGATTAGAACAAAGGAAAACAAGGTGAGGGATTTGTGCTGACAGCCTGCTGTCCGCTCAGACCACAGCCAGCCACCAAAAGCCTCCCTCACCTGGAGATCCCTTTGCTTCACAACCTTCCCAGCATCAAGACTGCTCCTCACATGCAGAGTGGGAGGCCGGGGCCTGGAGGTCAACCTCAGAAACTGGGATTTGCCCGAGACCCCTAAGGGAGGCACTGGTAGGGCAGGGGCCAGAAAGCAGGTCTCCCCACTGTGTGCCCTGGGGCTCACTCCACTCCGTGAGCCAGCTTCAGGCACACACCGTACACCCAGGCACTGGCTTCCAGACCAACCTGGATCACGTCAGACTCACGCTGTGAGAAAAAAAGGGAAAAATCTCAACACTATGAGCAAATGAAGGGAAGAAAAATGCTTCCAGGCTATCACTAACCTAATATTTTCTTATTTCTGAAACTTGGAAAACCTTTGCCCATTTTCAGATCTCTGGGCATGTTCTCAAGAAATCCTGCTACTTCCAGCGATTAAAAGCCCCCTGGGAGAGCACTCTTGGGCACTCAAGATTCCAATTTCTATATTATGGTTTCATGTTTCCCAACTGGAAATACCACAGTTAATGTATCTATGTTTAAAATACAGCACTCGAGGTATTTGCTAATGTTTCACTTAATCTTGCATTTCTTTGGCACCTGCAGAAATGAGGAGCCCAGGGAAGTAGTGGTTAGCAAGCATTTATGGCTGATAGCACCCTGCAATTGCAAAAGGAACTTTTAAATGCTTTTAAGCCATCATTTCCCAATCCCTCTCCTGTGAGAAGGTGGCTCTATTCCAGAAAGTTTGTTAGGCCATTCCAAAAAGTCATCGCACATATGTATGGGAGACAGAATTCTCGCCGTTCTCAAACCCAGATTTGTCTGCTCCTATAAAGCTTATGGGGGCGCTTCCTCAGCACAGAACTGGGTCTAATCCCCAGGACCAAGTGGTTGCCCTCTACAGCCTTCCACCCCACTAGCACCTGAGAAAAGGGAACCCTTCACCCTAGCGAACTTCAGAGCATAGAATGCAAATCAGTTGTGTGATTTTTCTCTGACATGGTAAATCCCAACTTCTTCAAGCTTTTTCATCTCATTCCATCACATCAGCATAATACTCTTTAGGAGAACATTTTTTTTTTTAAGCAATAAAATGTCAAGTGTAGAAACTACGAGTTTTTGTCTTCATCTGTGAAATCTAAAAAGCTGACCATCTGAGGGGTTGCAGAGCCGGGCCTCAGAGAGGGCACAACTTCAGTGAAATTGCTCCTCAGTTTCCCCTGTTTAAAAGGGGAGGTGGCACCTAACATAAAAGAATGCATTCCCTGGCCAGGTGCAGTGGCTCACACCTGTAATCTCAGCACTTTGGGAGGCTGAGGTGGGTGGATCACCTGAGGTCAGGAATTCAAGACCAGCCTGGACAATGTGGCAACACCCATCTCTACTAAAAACACAAAAATTAGCTGGGCATGGTGGCGCGCATGAACCTACAGTCCCAGCCACTCAGGGGCCTGAGGCAGGAGGATTGCTTGAACCTGGGAGGCAGGGGTTGCAGCGAGCTGAGACTACACCACTACGCTCCAGCACTCCAGCCTGGGCAACACAGTGAGACTCCAAAAAAAGAAAAGAAGAAGAAAGAAAGAAAAAAAAGAATGCATTACTTTACTCATCGTGGAATCTCAGGTATCTGCAGGAGTAGGGAGAGGGATGAAGAGGGACCCCGTGTCCCAGTGTCTCAGCTCAGGCAGTGGAAGCTGCCCTGTAGATTGCAAGGTGCTTATGGACTCCTAGGTGTACTCTAAGACCATGGTTCTCAAAGCCTCATGTTCACCAGAATCTCCTGTAAGTTGGGGTGGGGCCCGCATTTCGTACAAGTTCCTGGGGGTGGCTCCTGAGGCTGGTCTAGGGTCCAGGCACTCTGAGAGCCGCTGAGCTGTACCTAATAAGGAACATCCAAGCCACGCTTCTCTGACTCACTGTGCTGCCAGACACTGGATCTGAACTCTGATGTGTGCTGTGATTCCCCTGACACCATCCATATTTTCTGTTTACCATCTGCTGTAACAGGACACCATTGACTGGCAACCCTCCATGATGGCTCATGCCTGTAATCCCAGTACTTTGGGAGGCCAAGGCAGGCAGATCACTTGAGGTCGGGAGTTTGAGACCAGCCTAGCCAACATGGCAAAACCTGTCTCTACCAAAAATACAAAAATTAGCCCAGTATGGTGGCGGGTAATCCCAGTTACTCAGGTGGCTGAGGCAGGATAATCACCTGAACCTGGGAGGTAGAGGATGCAGTAAGCCGAGACTATGCCACTGCACTCCAGGCTGGGTGACGCAGCAAGACTCTTCTAAAAAAAAAAAAAAGAATACCAGAGACTGGGGGCGTAGGCAACAGGCATTTATTCCTCACAGTCCAGAGGCTGGAGGTCTGAAGTCAGGGTGCCCACATGGCCAAGCTCCAGGGAGGACGCTTCTCCAGGGTATGGTCTGCTGCCTTCCAACCACATCCTCACATGGCAGAAGGAGGCTTAGGTGCTCTCTGGAGGCCTCTTTGGTGTGTTTGTTTTGAGGCAGGGTCTTGCCCTGTCGTCCATGCTGGGGTGCAGTGGTGTGGTCAGGCTCACTGCAGCCTCAGCATCCTAGACTCAAGCACTCTTCCTGCCTCAGGCTCCTGAGTAGTTGGGACTACAGGCATGTACTATCACATCTGCCAAATTTTTGTATTCTTTTGTAAGATGGGGTTTTATCATGTTGCCCAGACTGGTCTCAAACTCCTGGGCTCAAGCGATCCATCCATCTTAGCTTCTCAAAGTGCTGGGATTACACAGCACCTTGCCTGGGGGCCTCTTGTATGAGGGCACTAATAGCATTCCTGAGAGCCCCATCCTCAGGATCACCTCCCAAAGGCCCCACCTCCTAACACTACCACACTGGGGATTAGATTTTGATGTGAATTTTGGGGTGGACACAAATATTTAGTCCATAATACATGTTTCAAGTGACTGAGCTAAATCAGTTAAGGGGAAAACAACAATTTTTAATGCAGAAAAAAAGAGTATCAACTGTTTGGTGTTGTCGTTAAAGGACATTTCCTGGGCTTTGAAAGTCTCACCTTTGAAACGGGAGAGCGCCGATGCGTTCCTATTGGGAATATTGAGCTGCCCAGGTGACCTGTACTTCATTCTGCTTCCTGATCTGAAGACTCCCATTTTCTACAACCTCTGAGCTTAGCTTATTTTACCAGACATGGAATATATGTATGTGTTGCTATTTTTTAAGGCAAGAGCAGAGGAATATTAAAGAACCCAGTCTAAAAGCAGAAAAAGCCAGCACAGAGATTATTTAAAGTCCTAGCACATTTCCATGCTGAAGATGAACCTGTTCCAAACTGGCCCATTTACCACTTAACCTCCTTTCCCTCCACCACAGCTGCACTTGGGGAATGGAGCCAGAAGAAACATTTCCCTGTGCTTAGTGGTTCTCCTCTTCCTTTTCCTCTCATAAGTTCTGGAAGGATTCTTATGCAATCAATGAACATGAAAAATGACTTGCAAGAGGATAATAGACAAGTCAAAATAAAAACAAAAAAATGTGAAGGGGGTGCATGGGTTCTCCAAAACAGCGCAACTGTCATTCTGTGTGAGGAAATCAATGACCGAGCCAAAGGAAGCTTCTGATCAGACTCAGTCAATTAAAAATTGACCAGTCATTAGTTGGAGTGCAATGTTGGATGGGGCTGGGGCATTCTAGAGGGGTCAGCACAGGCCTTGCCTTTGAGGGTCCCGCAGCACTGGGAAGGTGTAGCAGACAGAATAACAGCCCCCACAGGGAGGCTGCACATCCTAGTTCCCGGAAACCACAACTCTGTTGCCTTACATGGCATCAAATAATGATAAGTAAAGCGTCCTGATGTGGGAACAGTATTTTGAAATATTTGAGTGGGCACAATGTCCTCTAAAGAGTCCTTCTAAAGAAAGAGGGAGAGGGGAGAGCCAGAAAAGGAGCTGAGACAACAGAAGCAGACATCCGAGGAAGGCAGCCAGCAAGAAGGAGTGCTTCTGGCACTGAGGGTGGGGGGGTGTGCCGTGGGCAAACGAGGGCAGGCAGCCCCTGGGAGCTGGAAAATGCAAGGTCACAGATACCCTCCTGCAGCCTGTGGAGGAATGCAATTCTGCCATTACCTTGGTTTCAGCTCATAAGACTCACTTTAGATTTCTCCAGGACCATAAGGGCATAACCTGCATTGTTTTAAGTCATTATGTTTGTGGTAATTTGCAACGGCAGCCATATGAAACCATATAGAGGAATGGGGACATAGAGAGGATGTGGAATGAGCCTGAGTGTCCCGCATGCCTGCCGCGAGGCTGAGTGCACCTGCTCCAGGCCCAGGTGCAGCAACCTCTCCCCAGCTACCAGCAGGGCCCTCTGACCTTGGCTTACAAGGGGAGCGCAGGCAGCCTCGACCAGGGTTCTCCTCACCCCCACTGCTTACCACCCATCTTTAAAGACTCCGGACACATGAAATATTGTGGAAATTCTAGGACAGTATTTTTCAGATGTGGGATCTGAGAAGCAACTCCTCAGTAGGGAACCCACTTCGAGTTCTTCACCAAAGTGAGCAGATAGACCACGCACAGCCCATGAACAGGAAACTGGGACAAAAACATTTGTTAACAAGAAACACTTTCCAATAATATTCTGAATACTACAGTACATGAGGATGAGCCATACATTAAGCATTTAAAACAGAAGAAATTGACTGAAAGCCGTTCACTATATGAGCCAAAAATAATTGCCCAATAGGCTTGGGATAAAGCCAGTGAAAGCAAGGAGCAGAGCCCACAGAAACACAGGAAGCCTAGATGCACATTTGCTTTGAACTTTGTAGCTAACAGACTAGTTGAAGTTGGTCCTCCCTGTCCTGTACCCTCTTAGAAAGAAACCAAAAAGGAGGTAAAATCCAGCCCCCAAGGTCAGAGGAGTAGAGACTCCTGGTGGCTCAGAGCATAACCTTCATTCAGCCAGATTCTTTATTTGCCAAAGAGATCCAAGACTTGATTTACTTTGGGGTTTGTGATGGGGAGTGTAACCACAGGAGACAGGATCAGGGATTGTTGGGTTGAACTCCACATCATTCATCCAACAAGCTCTGAGCACCTGAGCACCCAGTGCTGCACCAGGTAATAGGATACGAAGGTGCAAGAAGCAGTTCTGGGCACTCCAGGACCCCACCATATGGAGCAGAGGGGAAGGAGGTAAAGCATCCGGGAAGATGTGAGCAATGACTTGTAACAGAAAGTGTGGCAGAATAACTTGAGACCCCATGGGACATACTTGATGAGCAACTGGTGGTCTTGTCTTGCTTGGCAGACTGCTTGGCTGGAGTGTGCAAGCTGACAAAACTTTGAAGATATCTTGGGGAGAAAGTGGTTGCTTCTGCTTAAGAGGAGATTTGGAGGATGAGAGAGGGAAATAATAGGAATTAAACAACTGCCCTAGGGAAAAGTATCTTAGAGAAAGAACAGAAACATTTTTAAAGGGATTTTAGAAATTTATGTGGTTTGCAATATAATATCCTTCTCCATCTTTTCAGAAGTATTCATAAAATTGACACTACTTTTTCATGCTTCTGGAGTTTGTGGAGGGCATTTTGAGTTGCAAGGATATGCTAAGTCCATCAGTTAAGATTCTGCTTAGGCTATGCATATTATTTTGGAAATATCCAAAGGCTGATATGGCAGGTCCATGATAAGACCCAGGCTCCTTCAAGTTTTCTGCTCCACTGTCTAAGCAGTGGCTTCCATACTTAAGGAAACGTCTTTATCCAACATGACTGCTGGAGCTTCAGTCATCGCTTCTGCCTTCCAGGAAGCTAGAAAGAAGGGGGAAGGGCAAAAAAGCTGTACCAACCCTCTAAATAAAATTAGGATTCTGGTATTAAGGAAGAAGAGAATAGCCATTGAAGTCCAACCGAACAGTCTCTGCTTCACTGAGTCCAACCTATAAATGGGACTGGAGTAAAAGCAAGGGGGACACCCTAGAAATCCCCACGTGAGTTACAAGTGTGACAAAGCTGCAGTGAAGAGATACAAAAACGTCTTTGAGATCATAAAGGCAGGTGGGGCTGACTTGGATTGCATGAGCTCTGAGAGCTTCCTAGAGGAAGGTATGCAGTATTTGAACTGAGCCTTGAGGCATGTATGAGAGTCCACCAGATAAAAGGCGGAATGACATTCCAGTGGAGAAACAACCAAAGAACAGAAACTGCATGGCACTTTTCAAACTGCTGGTTCTGGCTACGGCAATCCCGTGGTATGGAAGATAATAGTAGTCCCTACTTATATAGCACTTGCTGTGAGCCAGCTGCTATGCTAAGCATTTAACACGTATTAACCCATTTAATCCCCACAACAACCCTATGAAATCTGTATTACTTTTTATCTCCATTTTACAGGCAAAGAAATTGAGATCATCTGGGTGCGGTGGCTCACACCTGTAATCCCAACACTTTGGGAGCCCTAGGCAGGTGGATCACCTGAGGTCGGGAGTTTGAGACCAGCCTGACCAACATGGAGAAACCCCATCTTTACTAAAAACACAAAATTAGCTAGCCATGGTGGTGCATGCCTGTAATCCCAGCTACTCGGGAAGCTGAGGCAGGAGAATTGTTTGAACCCGGGAGGTGGAGGTTGCTCTGAACTGAGATCACGCCATTGCACTCCAGCCTGGGCGACGAGAGCAAAACTCCATCTCAAAAAAATAAAACAAAAGAAAAGTTCCACTCAAAACTCCCTCCCTCACCACCACCTACTTGGGAGTGGTATAACTAGGGCATTCTCTTTTGCTGTCTAGGACTGCTTGATTCTTATTTGAACCATAGAGATGAAGTGTCAATAATGAGACAGTTCTTGCACCATGCAGACCACTAACCTCATTTGGAATAAAATATCATCTGGCAAGCTCCCTCTTAGAACTCAGTGGCTTCCGTGCAAAGCCCAAGCCACATGATGAGATCACATGCAGATGCTCAGGTGACATTCCCAGCTAAGCTAAGTCAACTAAGGCCAGGGAGCAGCCCGGGGAGGGAAGAGGCCATGTTGGAAGCGGATGCTCCTGCCTCATCTGTTCTAGACTCAGACATAGAAGGAAGGCATGCCCACCGCAGGCTTGCCAGGCGCTGACTTCCGGAATCTGTGAGCATAATAAAAAATGGTTGCTTTTATGTAAGTTTAGGTGATTTTTTTTACAAAGCAGCGGCAACTATGATGAAAAACTGACACATTTATAATTTTTTTTTTTTTTTTTTTTTTTTTTTTTTTTTTTGAGGCGGAGTTCCCTCGTTACCCAGGCTGGAGTGCAATGGCGCGATCTCGGCTCACCGCAACCTCCGCCTCCTGGGTTCAAGCAATTCTCCTGCCTCAGCCTCCCGAGTAGCTGGGACTACAGGCACGTGTCACCACGCTCAGCTAATTTTTGTATTTTTAGTAGAGACGGGGTTTCACCCTGTTGAACAGGATGGTCTCGATCTCTTGACCTCGTGATCCACCCGCCTCGGCCTCCCAAAGTGCTGGGAATACAGGCGTGAGCCACCGTGCCTGGCCCCATTTATAATATTATGTCTTCAAATACATACATGTCACAGGTCTTTGCATTAACCCAAGTTTCTTTTCTTTTTTTAAATTTTTTATTTTTAATTTTTTTTGAGACAGAGTTTCACTCTTGTTGCCCAGGCTGGGGTGCAATGGCGTGATCTCGGCTCACTGAAACTTTCAACTCCCAGGTTCAAGCAATTCTCCTGCCTCAGCCTCCCGCGTAGCTGGGATTATAGGCACCCACCAGCACGCCTGGCTAATTTTTTGTATTTTTAGTGGAGACAGGGTTTCACCATGGTGGCCGGGCTGGTCTCCACCCAGCTCAGCCTGCCAAAGTGCTGGGATTATAGATGTGAGCTACCTGGCTCCTTTCTATCCTTTTACAAAATTAATGTAATTTTGTGCATAAAGGATGTCCACATTTTATCTTAAATTTATTGCTACTTTGTTCTTGTTACTATTATAAATGGCAACTCTTTTAATTACATTTTCTAACCACTTGTTGCTTCTAGCAAAATTGCTAAATTATAATTAATTTGTTCTTTTTAATTATTTGGGGTTTTGTTTTAAATGTTTCCATCCTATTTGAAACTTTGTACTCTCTGACCAATATCTCCCCAGGGCCCCAGCCCTCATAACACCAGATTCTGTTCTCTGCTTCTCAGAGTTTAACTTCTTTAGATTCCACATGTAAGCGAGGTCTTGCAGTATTTGTCTTTCTGTGCATGGCCTGTTTCACTTAGTGTAATATCCTCCAGGTTCATTCAGTGAGTTTTCTGAAAAACAAATTCTTTTGGGTTTTCTACTTAGACAATCATATGATTCAAAAAATAATGACGGTTTTATTTCTTTCTTCTGGTACTTACACTTTTATTTCTTTTTCTTGTGTTGCTGCATTGGCTAGCACTTCCATCCAGGATGGTGAGGATTTCTGTGGCATTATGTTTTCTGTGGCATTTTGTTTTCTGTGGCATTATGTTTTCTGTGGCATTTCGTTTTCTGTGGCATTTTGTTTTCTGTGGCATTAGGTTTTCTGTGGCATTATGTTTTCTGTGGCATTTTGTTTTCTGTGGCATTAGGTTTTCTGTGGCATTATGTTTTCTGTGGCATTTTGTTTTCTGTGGCATTTTGTTTTCTGTGGCATTATATTTTCCATTTGCTTTGCTTTGTATTTGGCTCCTTTCTTCATCATTCCTTTTTCAAAAATTGAATTTATCAAGGTTCCTCTAGTTTTCCTCTTTCTCTCCTTGTTAGAAAGTTACAGTTTCTATTTATATTTTAACACACATTCCTAATTTTACAACTTCTAAATGTTAACCCCCTACGTACCTGCCCTTGTGGGCAGGCTCAGTATTCTAGAATATTCTGTCCTGATAGCGTTGGATCAAACTGCTCTGGATGAAAAGACTTCAGGAATAGCAGACTTTTCCAGTTCAGAGGTTCTGGTTTCTGAGTTTCTTTCCAAACTGTCATGTTAAAAAAGGCCTAAGACAATTTGGCATGTATCAATTCTTGTATGTGATTTATTATTCATCACTGATTCCACCCAAAATTATTGATAAGGTATATGTCGCAGCTGTTTCTCCCTTTCCTACTCAACCGTCACCATACCTACCTACACCTGGGTGGCAGGTATTGGCCCCTAGTGAGTCGCTGCCAGATTCCCAGCTTCAAGTGGCATCTAGCGAGCAGCTCACAGCCCATCTCCCAATTTTCCACTACAATACTGGGAGTATGAGCACTCCTATTGCAAATCTCCTTAGCTGAACTAAATAAACACAACTCACATTTCCCTAAAATGGCATCCAAGTGGTCAGAACCATTTGGATATTTCTTGATGAAACAGAAGACATACAAGCTGTGAAAAGGATGGAATTTTAATTTTGATAATGGGTGGCAGCTTGGCTTTTCTCCCAAGTCTAGTTTACTTGGATTTCTTAACTTAGTTCCTTTAGATTTTCCTAGCTAAGCTTTTGGAGAATAGGTCTTCATTGAATTCTCTGGGATTTATTTCCTCCCACTCAAAATTAAAGCTAGTGAAAATTTCTATTATTTTCCAAAAAAAAAAAAAAAAAAAAAATCACTCCCTTAGAATGTCTTCACTCCAAATTCCCTCCCACTTTCCACATTATTTTTTACTTAGTTCCATTTTGTTCTTAAGTTTCTCTAATTTAGTCATTTTTAAGACCTAAAACTTATCTACGTTTCCTACCATATGTTATTGATTCTTTTTTTCCTCTGTGCCCTTGTCACTCACTGTGCTCCCAGGATCCAGTCCCCTTCTTGGATACACCGTTGGTCATTCGTTCAGAGGGCATGGCCTGGCAACCATCTTAGACTGTGAGTGCCTTTATTTTACCCTGATTCTTGAAGGATAAACTAGCTGAGTATACAATTTGAGGATGAGAGTTATTTTCTCTCATAAAAAAAAATGTTATTTGCATATGTTTAATATAGGTTGAACATCTTTAAGCCAAGAATCTGAAACGCTCCAAAATCTGAAACTTACGAGTGCTGACATGACACTCAAAGAAATCTTCACTGGAGGCTTTTGGATTTTCTAACTGGGGATGCTCAGTGGGTAGGTATAATGCAAATATTCCAAAGCCCAAAAAACATCAAGATCTGAAACCGTTCTGGTGCTAAGCATCATGGATAAGGGACACTCAGACTGTATTGCTGGTAAGAAATCTGTATTAGTGAGAGAGATCCAAGATGGCCGATTAGCAGCAGCTCAGGATTGGAGCTCCCACTGAAAGCGCAGAGTGAGTGGACGCCACATTTTCAGACGAGTTTTTATTGCCCACGGACCAAGAGATTCCCGGCGGAGGAGCCCCACAGGTCGCCAGCGCGACTCTTTTGGCGAGCGCGGCCGTTTTGCAGGCGCTCCGGCGCGGCGGTTCTCACTCCGGAGTATACAGGACTGAGTGCCCTTTTGGTTGGCGTTTGGAGCTCCAGGAAGCAGAGTCTCCCATTCAGCTGATTGAAAAGCGGACTGAAGTGGGGAACCAGACCCGGAGATTCCTGGGCAGAAAAGCGCCACGAATCTTAACGCCGCTGTTTCAGCCAGCATAGTGGGTCGCCGCAGGGGAAGGCTGGTCCCCTCCACAACAACAAAAAAAAAACAGCAGTTGGAACTGCTGAGGATTGAGAGTTTCACAGCAAGTACAGCTGAACCCAGGAAGGTCCAGCTCTGTGGGGGAGGGGCGTCCGCCGAAGGAAAACTAAGAAACAGAAAAAACTTTACCACCAACAAGCTGGACGTCCACTCAGAGACCTAATCTGAAAGTCAGCAATTATACTGACGACAAAGATGGATAAATCCACAAAGATGGGAAGAAACCAGTGCAAAAAGGCTGAAAACACCCGAAATCAGAATGCCTTTCCTCCTACAGAGGATTGCAGTGCCTCATCACCAATTGAACAAGGCCTGATAGAGAATGAATGTGAGGAATCAATAGAATCAGGCTTCAGAAGGTGGATAATGGGAAACTTCTGTGAGCTAAAAGAACATGTTCTAGCCCAATGCAAGGAACCTAGAGAAAAGGTTTGACGAAATGTTAATGAGAATGGACAATTTAGAGAAGAATATAAGTGAATTAAGGGAGCTGAAAAACACAATACGAGAACTTCGCAAACTATGCACAAGTTTTAACAGTCGAATTGATCAAGCAGAAGAAAGGATTTCAGAGGTCGAAGACCAACTTAACAAAATAAAACGAGAAGACAAGATTAGAGAAAAAAGGGTAAAAAGGAATGAGCAAAGTCTCCAAGAAATATGGGACTATGTGAAAAGACCTAATCTACGTTTGATAGGTGTACCTGAATGTGACGAAGAAAATGAATCCCAGCTGGAAAATATTCTTCAGGATATTATCCAGGAAAACTTTCCCAACCTAGCAAGGCAGGACAAAACTCCAGGTAATACAGAGAACACCACAAAGATATTCCTCAAAAAGAGCAACCCCAAGGCACATAATCATTAGATTCACCAGGGTTGAAATGAAGGAGAAAATATTAAGGGCAGCCAGAGAGAAAGGTCAGGTTACCCACAAGGGGAAGCCTATCAGACTCACAGCAGATCTCTCAGCAGAAACCCTACAAGCCAGAAG
>PVKV010015578.1:0-53385 GCA_004027835.1 Alouatta palliata
AATCACACTGCCATGTGTGTACCTATGTAACAATCTTGCATGTTCTTCACATGTACCCCCAAACCGAAAATGCAATAAAAAGTATATATATTAAAAAAAAAAAAAGTCAAACACAACAAACCTACAAAAAGTTTCTACGTTCTATCCTCTGGAATTCTGATTCAGTAAGTCTAGATAACATCACATGTGATTTTTAATTTTTTTAAAAAAAATCTAAAAATCAGCTAGGTTTGGAATTAGAGCTCTGTAAAATACTATGTATAAAATGATTAAGTAAAAGTCCTTAGACTACTCCCTTCTCTTTCTGGAAAGAGGTAATTTAGAAAATGGAAAAATTTATTTTCAGCTTAGAATCTAATCAGAAAGTAACTGCCACCTCCAAAATGTAATCTAAAATATGTTTTCCCGTAGCAACAGAATAGTTGGAGTCTTATTTATCACAGATAGTGAACATAAACAAATGGCTTTTATTAGAGAGGCAGAAATGCAAAGTACTACGCAGCTGTTTTCTTAATAATTATTATAGAAAAACAACACTTTGCGGGGCATTTGGGAGAAAATCAAAGACTTCTTCCAAAATCAACTAATAATTATTTTTCTGGAAAAAACTAAAAAGAAAGATGTATAAAGGGATCAAATATAAAACTTTAGAAACAGAGCAAGAGAAACAAAATTAAGGAAACAAGAAGGTTGAATAAATAAGAATTCACTTACAGCAAATTAAAAGGAAAAGTTACCCAAAGGGCAAAAACTCTGGATAAGTCAAGGGATAAGGACCAAGCAAAGTTTCATGGGAGTTTAGTATTGTCAATGAGTCTTGAATTACCAATTAAGTATACAAATCCAGCTGTCTCCAAGAAATCACTTTGAGTAGAGTGACTAATATTAGGTACTCCATAAAATACATGTTAAATGTATGCAGATTAAAATCAATATTATAACAGTGGAGAAAATGAATGGGTCATAAGAAAGTGATGATACTGAGTCTATATTACTATTTAATTAAGATTGACATTATTTTTTTAAAAAAAGAAGATGAATTTACTTAGAAGGGATTTTTGGATTTAAATATGCAGGCATACCTTGTTTTACTGTGCTTCATCTTATTGCGCTTTGAAGATATTGTTTTGTTTGTTCGTTTGTTTTGAGACAGAGTCTTTCTCAGTTGCCCAGGCTGGAGTGCAATGGTGCGATCTCAGCTCACTGCAACCTCTGCCTCCCAGGTTCAAGCAGTTCTCCTGTCTCAGCCTCCCGAGTAGCTGGGATTCCAGGCATCTGCCATCATGCCCTGCTAATTTTTGTATTTTTGTAGACATGGAGTTTCACCTTGTTGGCCAGGCTGTTCTTGAACTCCTGATCTCAGTTGATCTGCCTGCCTCAGACTCCCAAATTGCTGGGATTACAGGCATGAGCCAACACACCCGGCCCTTAAGATATTGTGTTTTTAAATAAATTGCATGTCTGTGGCAATCTTGAGGTGAGCTAATGTGTTGGGGCCATTTGCTAGTATGTGCTCACTTGGAATCTCTTTGTCACAGTAATTCTTGCAAATATTTCAAATTTTTCATTATGATGCCTCTAATGGTGATCTGTGGTCAGTGATCTTTAATGCTACTGTTGTAATAGTTTTAGGGTGCCATGAACTACACCCATATAAGACAACAAACTTAATTGATAAATGTTTATGTTCTGACTTTTCCAGTCACTTGCCATTCCCCTGTCTCTCTCCCTCTTCTCAGGTTTCCCTATCTCCCGAGACACAACAATATTAAAATTAGGTTGATTAATCACCCTATAGTGACATCTAACTGTTTAAGTGAAAGGAAGAGTTACACATCTTTCACTTTAAATCAAAAGGTGGAAATGATTAAGCTTAGTGAGGAAGGCATGTGAAGAGCTGAGAAGGGTATAAAGCTAGGTCTGTTGTGCCAAACAGCTTACCAAATTGTGAATACAAAGAAAAAGTTCTAGAAGGAAATTAAAAGAGCTACTTCAATAAAGAAACAAATAATAAGAAAATGAAACAGCCTTACTGCTGATATGGAGTAAGTCTGAGTCATCTAGATAGAAGATCAAACCAGCTCTGACATTCCCTTAAGCCAAAGTCTAATACGTAGCCAAACCCTAACTCTCTTCAGTTCCATAAAGGCTCAGAGAAGTAGAGAGGCTGCAGAAGAAAAGTCTGAAGCTAGCAGAGATGGTTCATGGGGGTAAAGGAAAGAAACCATCTCTACAACATAAAAGGGCAAGATGAAGCAGCAAGTGCTGATTGAGGATCTATAGCAAGTCATCCAGGAGATCTAGTTGAGATCACTGATGAAAATGACTACACAAAACAATGGAATTTTAAATGCATACATAACAGCCTTTATAGGAAGAAGATGCCATTGATAACTTTCATAGCTAGAGAAGAGAAGTCAATGCTCAGCCTCAAAGCTTCAAACAACAGACTGATTCTCTTTTTGGTGAGCTAATGCAGCTGTTGACTTTAACTTGAAGCCAGTGCTCATTTACCATCCTGAAAAATCTTACAGTCCTTAAGAATTATGCTAAATTTATTCTCTTCATTACTCAGTAAATGGAAAAATTAAGCCTGGATTAAAAGACATCTGTTTACAGTACGGTGTACTGAATACTTTAAGCCCACTGTTGAGATCTAAGCTCAGAGAAAAAGATATTTAAAAAATTATTACTGTTTTAAAAAGTATTACTGCTCTTTGGCAGTGCATTTGAACACCCAAGAGCTCTGATGAAGATGTATAAAAAGATTAATGCTGTTGCCATGCCTGCTATGTAATTTCTATTCTGCAGCTCACGGATCAAGAAGTAATTTTCTTTGAAGACTTATTATTAAAGAAATACATTTTATAAGTCTATAGCTGCCCTAGATAGTGATTCCTTTGATGGATCTTGGAAAAGTATTCTGAAAATAATTTACCATTCTAGGTGCCATTAAGAACATTCATGATTAGGCAGGCATGGTGGTGCACACCTGTAATCTCAGCACTTTGGGAGGCCATGGTAGATGGATTGTTTGAGCCCAGGAGTTCCAGACCAATCTGGTCAACATGGTGAAACCCCAGTCTCTACTAAAAACAAAAAAAAAATAGCCAGGTGTGGTGGCACATGCCTGTAATTCTAGCTACTAGGAGGCTGAGGCATTAGAATCATTTGAACCTGGGAGGCAGAGGTTGCGATGAGCAGAGATTGCACCACTGCACTCCAGCCTGGGCAACAGAGCAAGACTCAGTCTCAAAAAAAAAAAAAAGGAAAGAAAAAAAAAGAAAAAGCATTCATGATTCATGAGAGGAGATCAAAATATCAACATTAACAGGAGTTTAGAAGTGGATTCCAATGCTCATGGATAACTGAGGTGTTCATGAGTTTAGTGTTCATAACTTTAGTGGAAGATACAATCACAGATGTGGAAATAGCAAGAGAAATAGAATTAGAAGTGGAGTTCAAAGATGTGACTAAATTGCTGCAATCTCACGATGAAAGTTTAATGCATGAGAAATTACTTCTTATGAATGAGCAAAAAGTAGTTTCTTGAAATTGTCATGATGAATATGTTGTGAACATTATTGAAGTAACAACAACAGGTTTAGAACATCATGTAAACGTAGTTGATAAAGCAGCAGAAGGATCTGAAAGGATTTACTCCAATTTTGAAAGAAATTCTACTGTGAGTAAAATTCTATCAAACTACATCACGTGCTACAGAGAAAGTTTTTCTGAAAGTCAATTGGTATGGCAAACTACATTGTCTCATTTTATGAAATTTCCATGTCATCCCCAATTAATCAGCAGCCGGGAACATGAAGGCAAGACCCGCCATTAGCAAAAATATCATGATTCACTAAAGGCTCAGATGATTGTTAGTATTTTATAGCAATAAAATATTTTTAAGTTAAGGTATATACATACATTGCTTTTTAGACGTAATGTTATTGCATATTTGACCATAGTATAGCATAAATGTAATTTTAAATGTATTAGAAAGCCAAAAAATTGATGTGACTTGCTTTATTGCAATATTTGCTTTATTGTGGTGGCGGAAAACTGAACCTGCAGCATATCTGAGGTATACCTGTGATATACTTTGGATGTTTCTCCCCTACAAATCTCATGTTCAAATGTAATATTTAATATTAAAGATGGGGCCTGGTGAGAGTTGTTTGAGCAATGGGAGTAGATCCCTCATGAATGGCTTAGTGCCCTTTTTCATGGCAATATGTTCATGGAAGAGCTAGTTGTTAAAAAGAGTCTGGAACCAACTCCCCTCTGTCTCTCTTGCTTCCTGAGGCCTTGCCGGAAGCCTGATAGATGCTGGTGCTGTGCTTGTACAGCTTGCAAAACCATACGCCAAATAAACCTTTTTTTCGTTAAAAATTACCCAGTCTCAGATATTCCTTTATTGCGATGCAAATCAGACTAATACAGAAAATTGGTACCAAGGAGTGGGATGTTGTTGCTGTAAAGATACCTGAAAATGTGGAAATGGCTTTGGAATTGGGTAATACACAGAGGCTGGAAGAATTTAGAGGGCTCAGAAGAAGACAGGAAAACAAGGGGAAGTTTGGAATTTCTTACAGACTGGTTAAGTGCTTGTAACCAAAATGCTGAAAGAAATATGGACATGTTGAGAAGGCTTCAGATAAAAATGAGAAATTTATTGGGAACTTGAGTAAAGATCACTCTTGTTATTTCCTTAGCAAATGAATCGGCTGCATTGTGGCCATGTCCCAGGACTTCATGGAAGGCTGAATTTAAGACTGATGACTTAAGGCATCTGGCAGGAAAAAAAAAAAAAAAAAAAAAAAAAAATTAGGCATCCATCTTCAAGATGGGCCCTGGCTGGTTCTAAAATTCGGAGTTCAGATGAAAAAGCAAAGGAATAACTCAAAACTGAAACTTATATTTAAAAGGAAAGGAGAGAATAGAAATTTGGAAAATGTACAACCTTGCCTTCTGATAGAGGGAAAATAAAGAGCATTTTCAGGGAAAGAATCAACCAAGAGGGCTGTCTATATTATTCCACAACACGGAATAGAACATATCAATAAAGATAGACAAATATTAACAATGACCCAAATATGTAGAGTTTTGTCACCTCTGATCATGGCAGGTTTGGAAAGTCAGGTTGATTTTCTTATTGGGTAACCAGAAAAATTTGAAAATATTTACTTTATTTGTTACCGAAGGCTTAGGGATATGATAAAATAGTGAAGAAAGATTTGATGAAAGTGTTAGAGGAGAAAAACGCAGAAACAATCACTAGATTTCTGGGGCCACTTTTCACTTGGGTGTGTTAGCCAATGTAAGAAACAGGAGACTGAAGGCCTACATAACAAATTTGAAAGTATCCCAGCTCTTATGTGATCAAGATGGAAGATCAGAATATACAAGGAAGCAAAGGTAGGAAGTTGATATAAAAACTCTTCACATTTTCAGTTCAGATTACTAGAAGCTCCACCTTGATGTAGAACAAAGATGACCCAAGATTTTTGTATCCCCTCCTAGCCAAAAGCAATCTCTACTGGGAAAACAAAATGGGATTATCTTATGCCTGGAATATTTTAACTAACTTTCAAATGGAAATTCTGGCACACTACATAAAATAACCGGGCACAGCAGAAGAGATGTCAACATACAAAAGAACCAGAAAAAATAAAAATAAAAATTAACAACAGACCTACAGGGTCCTGAAATATTAGAACTTTCCACTAGACTTTAAAAATGCTAAGTGTCTATTTTTCAAAGTCATAAAAACAAAGATTAAGTATTTAGCAAAGAAATGAAAATTACAGAAAATAGCATAGACAATTTATATAAAAACAAAATTTTGAAATACAATTAAAATAATACATTAAAACGCAATGGTTGTATTTAATAGGAAATGTAAAACACATGAGGCAAGAGTTAATAAACTAAAATTTAGGTCAGAACAAAATATTCAGAAAGCAGTACACAGAGAAAAAGCAGTAAATAATAAAGACAGGAAGGTAAGAAACCTGGCGTATACAATAAGGTGCTCAAATATACGCTTATCCTGAACCCAGAGGAGAGAGAGAATGAAACAGAAACAACATTTGAAGAGATAATAGCTAAAAATTTCTCAATAGTGATGACAAAATTACGTCAGGACAATACAAAAAATACCTTTACAAACACATTATAGTAATACTGGTGAAAATCAAAGATAAAGTGACACATTTTTAAGGCAGGGACAAAAATATAGTATTATTCAAGCAATAAAAATTAGACTAGTACTCGATTTTTGAATAAACAATGGAAGCCGGAAGTCAATGGGATGATTCAATTATAACCAAAATAGCAATGCAAAAGTAATAAGATGCTATTTTTAGTAAATGGTACTAGGTCAGTTCAAAATTCACTTGTACAAAGTGAAACTTGACCCCTCAACTCATACCATAAACAAAAGTTAATTCCAGGAATTTTGTAAATCTAAATAAAAAAGGCAAGGCAACATGCATCTGGAAGATAAGACATAATAATAGCATCTTTATTCAATTATGGTTGAGAATAATTTCTTAAAATAAATAAAGCACTAAAAATCAAGAATATGATTATGATTCACTTATATTAAATTCAGTTTCTTTATGTCAGTAGGCAGTATTAAGAGAGTATAACGAATAAAATTAAGAAAGTGAGAAAAGATGGCCAGGTGTGGCGGCTCGTGCTTGAAATTCCAGCAATTTATAAGGCCAAGGTGGGCAGAGCACTTGCACTCAGGAGTTTGAGACCGGCCTTGGAAAATAGACACATAGATTGATGGAACAGAATAGAAAACCTAGAAAAAGCCATGTACCTGCAGTCAACTAATCTTTGACAAAAATCAATAAAAATACGCACTGGGGAAAGGACACTGTAGTTAATAAATTGTGCTGAAAAAACTGGATAGCCATATGCAGAAGAATGAAACTGGAACTCTGTCTCTCACCATATACAAAAATTAACCAAGGTGGATTAAAGACTTACACGTAAGACTTGGAACTATGAAAACCCTACAAGGAACCCCAGGAAAATCTCTTCTGGACATTGACCCAATGAAGAATTTATCACCAAGTCCTCAGAAGCAAATGCAAGAAAAACAAATGTAGAAAAAAATGGATTTAATTAAACTAAAAAGCACAGCAAAAGCAACAATCAACAGAGTAAACAGACAACCTACAGAATGGGAAAATATATTTGCAAACTATGCATCTAACAAAGGGCTGATTTCCAGAATCTACAGATAATTCAAACAACTCAACAATAACAACAAGAAAACACCTGGTATATTTTATAAAATGATATTTTACCACACAGAGTTTAGATATTTCCATAATTGAAATCCTTCAGCTTGTGATAACATTGAACATAAAATAATACTTTCTTAATTTTTTAATTCCTTCCTAACTTTCTGGTTTTATACAGCATGATTTGCAGTTCTCAGAACTGTTCATATTCCTTCACTTTTAAAATAATTTGCTCTTTTTTATCCACCCTTTTGGCATTCACTTAGCAACACTTTTACTGAACCCCAGTTTAGACGTCACTTTGAAGAACACTAGTAAGATCCTACATCCAGACTGGGTAAGGTTTTCCAGCCTGTGTGCTCCTTGATATAATGCCAGTACCTATGTACAGTTCAAATTCATCTATATATCTCTGTTTTAAGCATTGTGAGAATTTGTGTTTTTTTTATCCTTCAAGTCTTGGCAAAATGCTTGGTGATCACTCAATATAGAAAAAAATAAAATAAAAGAGGAAAGAAAGAAGGTGGTGATGGGAATGGAGAGGAAGGCAAAAAAAAAAAAAAAAGTGGATATTAGGAACTTTGAAGATAATGTCTAATTATCCAAAATAGATAACTGTGGATAGTATATAGAGAATTGTGGAGAATTAAATTGCATTCTTTTTAGTAGTGAATGACAGCATCTGCTAAAGGAAACTACATAGACTCAGCATGTTTAAATTTGCCTCCCTTCTCAGCCCCTGTTCACAATCTGGCTCCAACACATCCTAATTAGGGCAAGTTATTTAGCCCTTTGTGCATCATCTTTCTCATATGTAAGAATTCTCACCTTAATAGTATATAACATACAAGATTGTTACCAGCTTTTATAAGTTGCTTAGAAGGGAGCTTGGCACAGGAGAAATCTTTTTTTTTCTATTATTGTACTTTCAGTTCTGGGGTACATGTGCAGATCTTGCAGGATTGTTACATAGGTATACACATGCCATGGTGGTTTGCTGCCTCCATCCACCCATCACCTACATCAGGCATTTCTCCCAATGTTATCCCACCCCTACTTCCCCACCTCCCTCTGTCCCTCCCCTAGTTCTCCACCCTCTAACAGACCCCAGTGTATGATGTTCCCCTCCCTGTGCCTATGTGTTCTCATTGTTCAACACCCACCTATGAGTGAGAACATGTGGTGTTTGGTTTTCTGTTCCTGTGTAAGTTTGCTGAGAATGATAATTTCCAGATTCATCCATCTCCCTACAAAGGACATGAATTCATCCTTTTTCATGGCTTCATAGTATTCCATGGTGTATATGTGTCACATTGTCTTTGTCCAGTCTATCACTGATGGGCATTTGGGTTGATTCCAGGTCTTTACTATTGTAAACAGTGCTGCAATGAACATAGTTGTGCATGTTTCTTTATAATAGAACAATTTATAATTCTTTGGATATATACCCAGTAATGGGATTGCTGGGTCAAATGGAATTTCTATTTCTAGGTCCTTGACGACTCATCACACTGTCTTCCACAATGGTTGAACTAATTTACACTTCCACCAATAGTGTAAAAGTGTTCCTATTTCTCCACATCCTCTCCAGTATCTGTTGTCTCCAGATATTTTCATGATCACCATTCTAACTGGTATCAGATGGTATCTCAATGTGGTTTTGATTTGCATTTTTCTAATGACCAGTAATGATGAGCATATTTTCATATGTTTGATGGCCACATAAATGTCTTCTTTTGCAAAGTATCTGTTCATATTCTTCACCCACTTTTGAATGGGTTTGTTTGTTTTTTTCTTGTAAATCTGCTTTAGTTCTTTATAGATTCTGGATATTAGCCCTTTGTCAGAGGGGGAGATTGCAAAAACTTTTTCCCATTCTGTTGTTGTTGGTTCACTCTAAGGAATGTTTCTTTGGCTGTGCAGAAACTCTGAAGTTTAATTAGGTCCCATTTGTCTATTTTGGCTTTTGTTGCCATTGCTTGTGGTGTTTTAGTCATGAAGTCCTTGCCTATGCCTATGTCCTGAATGGTATTGCCTAGGTTTTCTTCCAGGGTTTCTGTGGTGTTAGGTCTTATGTTTAAATCTTTAATCCATCTGGAGTTAATTTTGGTGTAAGGTGTAAGAAAGGGATCCAGTTTCAGTTTTCTGCACATGGCCAGCCAGTTTTCCCAATACCATTTATTAAACAGGGAATCCTTTCCCCATTGCTTGTTTGTGTCAGGTTTGTCAAAGATCAGATGGCTGTAGATGTGTGACATTACTTCAGCAGCCTCTGTTTTGTTCCATTGGTGTATATCTGTTTTGGTACTAGTACCATGCTGTTTTGATTGCTGAAGGCTTGTAGTGTAGTTTGAAGTCAGGTAGCATGATGCCTCCAGCTTTATTCTTTTTGCTTAGGATTTTCTTGACTATGCAGGCTCTCTTTTGGTTCCATATGAAGTTTAAGTTGGTTTTTTTCAGTTCTGTGAAGAATGTCAATGGTAGCTTGATGGGGATAGCACTGAACCTATAAACCACTTTGGGCAGTATAGCCATTTTCTTGATATTGATTCTTCCTAACCATGAGCATGGAATGTTTTGCCATCTGCTTGTGTCCTCTCTTATTTCCTTGAGCAGTGACTTGTAGTTCTCCTTGAAGAGTTTCTTCACATCCTTTGTTAGTTGTATTCCTAGGTATTTTACTCTCTTTGTAGCAATTGTGAATGAGAATTCACTCATGGTTTGTCTCTCTGTTTGTTGGTTGTTGGTGTATGGAAATGCTTGTGATTTCTGCATACTGATTTTGTATTTTGCTGAAATTGCTTATCACCTTAAGTAGACTTTGGGCTGAGACTATGGCTTTTGTTTACACAGATAAGATAGGGACCACCTCAGCAATGGCGTATGCCCTTCCCTACATTGAGCTTGATTGTCCTGGCTCAAGCTTGAACTGATGTGCTGGCTGCAAACCTCTCAAGTGGGAGGGCTTCAGTTTGCTGGTCTTTGTGGGGTGGGACCCGCTAAGCCATATCACCTGTCTCTCTGCTTTCTGCTCCCTCTCTTTCTGGGGATTGGGAAGCTCCATCCCACAGGCACTCTCTTCGCTAGTCAAAACATCCACCCAGATCTGTGTAAACAACCCATGACACCAGCCAGAGCTGCTGTTCAGATCTGTGTTGGTAACTCGCAGCATTTTTCAGCCTGGTGGGGATCTCCTGGTATGTAGGTTGCAAGGGTCATGGGAGAAGCATGGGATCTGAACCAGAGTGTTGGAGGTGAAAAGATCCCGATCCTCTGGCCAGTTGCACTTCCCAGGTGAGGCAGCGCCCCGCCCTGCCTCAGTTTGCCTTCCTTGGGCTACACCCACTGTCCAACCAGTCCCATGGAAATGAACCTGGTAACTTGGTTGGAAATGCGGAGATCACTCGCCTCTACATCGCACTCACTGGGAACTGTGCTCCAGAGCTGTTACTATTTGGCCATCCTGGTGGAATCCCCTGGGAGAAATCTTACAGGAGTTCAATAAATAAATATAGGAATTGACACTGGTGTCTTCACTATATAATTTATAGAATGTTTCTCTAGGAATATTTATTTATGTCTGTGTTTGTAAAAGAGTCTATAATTAACAACATTCTTTACCACTTAGAAATACATTTTTAATATAAAAGTATTATATTTTATAGTAGGTAAAATTAAGGCATGGATTTTCCACATTAAATAATTTAAATAAATGTTTTGATAATTTTTATATTAATGTTTTGAACACAGAGAAATACTTGATTCCAAAATTAATAACTTTGAAAAATCTCCTTTGCATGTAGAATTATGAAGAGCATACTATTTAACTGTTCTTTTGTTATCCATTTAGACTTTTTGCCTTGTAATTGACGATTGTCTCTATTAGCAATTATTTTTTTTGCAATTGTCTCCATTACCAACATAATTGGCTAAAAATTATAAACTAAAATATTTTATATTCTTGTCCTCATTTCAATTGAACTTAAGTTTAAGAGTTTCAGCAAGTTTTTGTAAGCCTGAACTCCCATTTCTATGAAGAATTTGCTTCACAATGTATGCTTTTCAGCATTGTTTGATGTCATTTCTAGTTATAATGGTTCTATAAAAGCTTAGCTATGCCCATTTAATGCAGTCATTATGTTATGCATTTTAGTAAGTCTGGTACTGGCACAGTTACTGAGGAAACTAGAAAGAAGCCTTGTACAATTTTCCTATAGGCCTCAGGAAGTTATTGCTCTTGATGTTGGAAGCATATATTTAAATCAAAATAGCAAAAGTGGAATAAACTATTATAAGCATGTTTTTGAACTGTCTACCAGTGCAGTTTCATAAATCATTTTGGGCCCACAGGCAGAGGATACAAAAGGATTTAACTTCAGATAAAAAGGAAAACTGTCTGAATACAAGGAAGAATTTTAATTAAACTGAAAATGTGAATCAAAGCATTACCACTGTTCTGCTATGGATGCTCATTGCCATCAGACACATCAGAGAGTATAGTAGAACTTTATGGCGTAAGAAATTTTCTCTGGCCGTATGTGAGGTCAAATTTCTTCATCGTTTTTCATAACTGCCTTGGTGGGAACATTTATAATTGGAAAGAAAAACTTTCTGAAAAGTACTTTTATTTTTTCTTTGCAAAGTTTCATAATTTAATGGATGTGGATGAAAATTGTAATAAAAGTGAAAGCTAAAATAATGACCAAATGTGGAGGAAAAGAGAATCACTTCTATTGTTAAGTGGTTTTGTCCTACTCATATGCTTTTAGTTTTTGCATCAATTTATAGTAAAAATATTAGTATAGATTTTAAACTATTACTGCATATTAATATATATATTTTGAGTATAAATATGTATTCATTTGTCAATGTGATATATTTAATATCTTAATATAACTAACTGTATAAATATTATGATTAGTTTGTTATAGTAAAGTGTACAATTTAATTTTTTTAATTATAATCATAATTTTTTCCTTGAGATTTCAATATGCAAATCATGAATACTTACTGATTCATTTAAATAAGTGTCAAAAATGGATTTTTAGTAGAGCTAAAGCTGGAGAAACAGTGAGAGAAAGAATGTGCTCTCTAATAAAAAAGAAGTGAGGTGGTAAAATAAAGAGACAATAACAATAGGACAAAAAGAATAAAGAAGTTTAGGAAAAAATAGCAGATAAGTAAAAATAACTAAGAAGGCAGATTAAAATATGGAGTTGAATATTAGAAATGTGTTTGTAATTGATTAGGGTTTGAGAATAGTAAACATCTATTATTTCAAAAATTCAATTTTTATCATATAAGTGTTTACAGTTAATGTGCCCATTAATTGATATTAAAGTGAGTTAATTGCCTCCAAATTTACAAATAACAAAACAATCTAAGTAGAACTTTAAAAATGTTACTATCTATACTTATCAAAATTTCTCTGAACATTTTCCATAATTTGTCAATTGTTTCTAATTTCCAAGGATACACTGTCATTCCTTTTTCCAATTTAACATCCATGTCCCCTCCCCAACATGGTAACTCTTCCAGCCTATTCTTCATCTCATCCAGCATTCTTTCTGAAGTGTTCCATTGGTCATTTCTTCCATTCTTTCATCTTATAATTACTCATTTTCTTTTTCTTTTGGCCCTCAAAACTTCACACTTTTTTAGCTTTTGTTATTATTATAATTGCCACATAATTGTACATACATATTTATGGATACAATGTAATATTTTGATATATGTGTACAATGTATAATGATCAAATCAGGTAATTCACATGTCTATTACCTCACTATTACTCATTTTCTATTTACTCAGTGGCTTTTTGGTAAGATCTTCAAACGTAAACAGTGGTAAAATATATTAAATCTTTTTTCTTTAATCCTGACACCTGATCAAGCTCTCGTATTCTCATTAAGAGTGGTTACAAAATTATTTCCATATCTTTATGTCTTAGCTGCCAGATAATTGAAATTTCACTTCTATACTACCTCAATTTTATCATTACATTAAAAGTCAGTAATGGACTCCCACACTGTCACAATTTAACCAGTGCTCCCAATTTTCCTGCTGGATCTTTGCAGTGTTGATATTACTGTCTAGCATATTCCTGTTGATATTTCCCCTTAATTTCAAATAAAATAATTTATTTTTCTTCTCTGATGACTCCTTTTCTGTCTTTCACTGATTCAGCATCTTCTCATACTCTCTTAATATAGCCACTGGCTAACCTGTTCTCAATTTCATTGATTTTCTGCTCCTGTCTTTTACTAAAGTACTTCCTTCCTTCTGTTTGTTTGTGTTTATTTTATTTTGTCTTTTTCTTCTTTGGTTTCTTTTGGTAGAAATTTAGCTTTGAGATTTTTCTGCTCTTCCAAGCATCTGTAAATTTCCCTCTGAACATTGCTGTAGCTGCTTTGTTGCTTTAGCACTGCTTTAGTGATTTTTCTCTAAGACCAGCTCTCGTCACATATTTTGACAATGCTTTCTTTCAGTACTGAGTATTTCCTATTTTCTCTTGAGATTTCTTTTCTGACCCACAAATTATTTAGAAATGTGCTGTTTAATTTTCAAACATTGAAGATTTTTCTGTCTTCCTTCTATATTCGTCTTCTTTAATTCCATTATGCTCAAATAAAACAGTGGGTACATTTAAATTCTTTTAAACTTATCCAACTGTGTTTTATTAACCCCCACCCTCGCCCTTGAAAAGAGTCTGCCTCGGTGAACAATCCCTGCACACTTGAAAAGTGATATGGTTTGGTTGTGTCCCCACCCAAATCTCACCTTTAATTGTAATAATCTACATGTGTCAAGGGCAGGGCCAGGTGGAGATAATTGAATCATGGGGATGGTTTTCCCCATATGTTCTTGTGGTAGTGAATAAGTCTCATGAGATCTGATGGTTTTAAAAATGGGAGTTCCCCTACACAAGCTCTCTTGCCTGCCACCATGTAATAGGTGACTTTGCTCCTCATTCACCTTCTGCCATGATCATGAGACCTTCCCAGCCATGTGGAACTGTGAGTCAATTAAACCTCTTTCCTTTATAAATTACCCAGTCTTGGATTGATCTTTATTAGTAGTGTGAGAACAGACTAATAGTCTAATACAATTTACAATAATAATCCAGTAAATTGGTATCAGGTAGTTGGGCACTGCTGTAAAAATACCTGAAAATGTGGAAGCAACTTTGGAACTGGGTAACAGGTACAGATTGGAACAGTTTGGATGGCTCAGAAGAAGACAAGAAAATGAGGGAAAGTCTGGAACTTCCTAGAGACTTGTTGAATGGCCTTGAACAAAATGCTGATAGTGATATGGACAATAAGGTCCAAGTGGAGGTGATCTCAGATGGAGACAAAGAACTTGCTGGGAACTGGAGCAAAGGTGACCATTGCTATGTTTTATCAGAGACTGGTGGTATTTTGCCCCTGCCCTAGAGATCTGTGGACCTCTGAACTTGAGATAGATGATTTAAGGTATCTGGTGGAAGAAAATTCTAAGTGGCAAAGTGTTCAAGAGGAAGCAGAGCATAAAAGTTTGAAAAATTTTCAGCCTGATGATGCATTAGAAAAAAAAATTTCTGAAGAGAAATTCAAGCCTGCTGCAGAAATTTGCCTAAGTAATGAGCTGCTGAATGTTAATCATCAGGACAATGTGGAAAATATCTCTGGGGCATGTCAGAGACTTCCACAGCATACCCTCCCATCACAGGCCCAAGGCCTAAGAGGAGAATGTGGTTTTGTGGGCTTGGCCCAGGACTCCCCTGCTGTTTGTAGCCTGGAGACTTGCTTGCTCATGTACCACCTGCCCAGTCATAGCTAAAAGGGACAAAGGTACAGCTCAGGTGATCGCTCCAGAGGGTGCAAGCTCTAAGCCTTGACAACTTCCATGTGATGTTGAGCCTGCAGGTGCACAGAAGTCAAGAATTGAGGTTTGGGAATCTCCATCTAGATGTCAGAGGATGTATGGACATGCCTAGTGTCCAGGTAGAAGTTTGCTGCAGGGGTGGAGCCCTGCTAGGGAATTGTGGAATGGAAATGTTGGGTTGAAGTCCCAGCACAGAGTCCCCAAAGGGACACTGTCTAGTGGAGCTGTGAGAAGAGTGCCATGGTCCTCCAAACTCCAAAATTATAGAACCATGGACAACTTGCACTGTGTGCCTGTAAAAGCCTCAGACACTCAATATCAGTTCATTAAAGCATCCAGAAGTATGTCTATACCATGCAAAGCCACTGGAGCAGAGCTTCCCAACACCATGGGGACCCACCTGTTGCAACAGCATGGCCTGAATGAAATAACCTGAATGTGAGACATGGAGTCAAAGGAGATTATTTTGGAGCTTTAAGATTTGACTGACCTGCTGAATTTCAGACTTACATGGGGCCTGTATCCTCTTCATTTTGGCCAATTTCTTCCCTTTGTAAAGGGTGTATTCACTTAATGCCTGTAATCCTGTTGTATCGAGGAAGTAACTAACTTACTTGTGATGTTACAGGCTCATAGGTGGAAAGTACTTGTCTCAGATGAAAGTTTGGACTTGGAGTTTTGAGTTAATGCTGGAATGAGTTAAGATTTTGGGAGACTGTCAGGAAGGCATAATTGGGTTTGAAATATGAGGACATGAGATTTGGGAGAGACCAGGGACAGAATAATATGGTTTGGCTCTGTCCTCACCCAAATCTTACCCTGAATTGTAATAATCCCTATATGTCAAGGGTGGGGCCAGGTGTAGATAATTGAATCATGGAGGTGGTTCCCCCATACTCTTCTCTTAGTAGTGAATAAGTCTTATGAGATTTGATAATATTATTAATGAAAGTTTCCCTACAGAAGCTCTCTTGCTTGCTGCCATGTAATAGGTGACTTTGCTCCTTATTTGCCTTCCACTATGAATGTGATGCCTCCCCAAGCATGTGGAACTGTGAATCAATTAAACCTCTTTCCTTTATAAATTACACAATTTGGGTATGTCTTTATTAGCAGCACAAGAGCAGAACAGTATGTCCTGCTGTTGTTGATTATACTGTTCTGTAAATGTTCATTAGACCCCTTTTATTCATTCTTCTATATTTCTCCTGATTTTCTGACTAGAAGTTCTATTACTGAGAAAGGAATGATAAAATTTCCAGCTACAATTTTTGATTTGGTTATATTTCCTTTCAGTTGTGCCAAATTTTACTTTGCATGTTTTGCAACTAATTTCATAGACATTTAGAATGATTATTTCATCTTGGTGAATTGGCCATTTTAGCATTATGTACAATTCTTAATGACTTGTAACATTTTTGGTTTGTTTTGATATCTAATTTGTCTGTTATTAATATAGAAATGTTAATGTTTTTTCAAAATCATTTTTTAGATGAGTTACTTGTAGATAGAATATTACTAGATGTGTTTTTATCCACCTTACTATTCTTGTCTTTTAATTGGTGTGTTTACATTTTTTTCATTCAATATAGTTATAGAAATTCTTAGATTAGGGCAAAAATTTTATTATTTATTTTCTGTTTATTCCCTCTGTTTTCCCTTTTCTGCCTCTTTTGGATTACCTGAATAATTTGTTGTGTATCATTTTAACGAATCTGTTCTGTATATAACTTCTGTTGTTATTCTAGTTTAAACTTCTGAAAACTAAAAACATAGAAAATAATCTTGAAAATACTCTGAGGAAAGCATCACACTGCCTATAGAAGAACTTTAATTTTAAAGACTGTATATTTTTTGTCTGAAACTGTGGAGACCAGAAAAGAGTGATACAATATATTTTAAATTTACACGGGCTAAAACAAAGCCCGTGTAAATTGTGTATACTGAACAAAGAGAAAAGTTATCTAGAATAAAGCTTAAAGACATTATTAGATGAAGAAAAAATAAATTCGACATTAGCAGATTTATCCATAAAGATTAGTTAACTAAGTCTCTTAAAATAAAAGGAAATAATAATAAGAAATTTTGGAACATCAAGAAGGAAAATAACAACAGAACAAGAAAAAATATGGGTAGAAAATATGGAGTATTATTTTCTTCAGAAGCTTTATAAAATGTTTTCATGATTAAAACTAAAATTATAACATTATATGAAAAATGAGACAATGATATTTAAAAGTTGAGAAAGTAAAGAGACCTAAATGGAAATAATGTGTTCATAATTCATTTGAAATTGTAAAAGTAGACTGTGTAAGTCATATTTGTATATTTTAATATTCCATTCAATCAGTACAAGAATTATACAAAAAGTGTGAAAAAGACTGTAATTTAATGGGGATGCAATCCTAAAAATAAGCTCAAGTAATGCACAGAAAGGTAAGCGTACCAAAGAAATGAGAGCAAAATAATAATACAGAATGATAATTATAAAATAGTAGATCTAATCTCTAATGTATCAATAATTACTTTAAATGGAAGTAGTCTATACACGCCAATCAAAAGAGAGATTGGCAAAGTGAATTAAAGAAATTGTAATCCAACTATATGTAGATTACAAGAATCTCACTCAGGGACATGGGTAGGTTGAAAGTAAAGGAGTGGAAAAAGATATACCATATCAATATTAGTTCAAAAATTAGAGATGCCTATATTAAATATAATAATGCAGACTTCTGAGCAAAGATAATTGCTTTAGAGAAATAAGGATGTCATATAATGATAAAAAGGTTAGTATAATAAAATCCAACAAGAAGTTAAGCAGAACTACAACAAGAAAATCTCTACAAATACGTAAATTAAATAATATATTTCTATATAATCCATAGTCAAAGATGAGATTTTGAAGCAATTTTGAAAAATATAGGTAACTAAATGAAATGAAAATGCAACTTATAAAAACGTGTGGGATTCTGTTAAACAGAAGTGGGAGGAAAATTTATGGAACTTTATGCTTACATTTAAACCAAAGAAAAATCTACATTCAAAAATATAAATTCCTTGTCAAAAAAACAAAAACAAGAAATAGAGAAAAATAAACTTAAAACAACTGTAAGGAAGGAAATAATAAAAATAAATGCAGAAGTTCAGAGCAATAATAATAGAAAAATAATAGAGAGAATAAATAAGCCAGAAATCTGGTTCTTAGAAGAAATCAAAATGATGAAATTCCAACAATATTGGCAAAATAAAAGGAAAAAAGGTGCAATTTCTCAAAATCAGGAAAAAAACAAGCAAAGCAACTACAAACCCTTCTGTCATTAAAAGAATAATCAGGAAATACTAAAAACAACTATACACTCATAAATTTAACTAAACAGAATGGATCAGCATCTCAAAATCTAAATCTGAAAACTAAATAAACAACCTTGATAAAATAGATACAGTAGCCCCATAACCATTATTTAATTTGATTTGTCATTTAAAATTCCCCCAAAAGAAATACCTTGGCTCAGTTAATGTCACTGAAGAATTCTAAATATTTAAAAGATAATGAACACCAATTTTATAAATTGTCTTCAAGAAGATATAAGAGGTGGAAATGCCTCCCAACTCATTTTATGAAGTCAGTAATACTTCCAAAATTAGATCCAGATGTTAGAAAAATTAAAAATTACAGACCAATATTCCTCATTAATTTACACATAAAAATGTAACAAAATAATAACACATTGACTACAAAAATATATAAAAATAATTATATGATATGACTACATGGAATTTATTCCTGTTATGAAGGCTCATTTAATATTTTATAAATCAGTCAATGTAGTCCACCTATTAACAGACTAATGAAGAAAAACATCATGATTGTATCAACTGTTGCAGAAAAAGCTTTTTGTGAACCTATTTCTATTCTACCCTAATTCATTTTCATAAAAATCCCTCGGAAAACTAGGACTAGAGAATTTCCTAGGCTTGAATAAAGAGCATCTAAAGGCTCTGATAGCCAACACTATGCCTAACAGTAAATGACTGAATATTTTCCTCCTAATATTGGCAAAAAGACAAAATGCCTCTGCTTTTATACAGTTTATGAAACACCGTATTGAAAATTATAACCACCGCAATAAGAAAAGAAAATAATGAATACAAGACTTGAAGATTGGAAAGTAAAAACAAAGTAAGAGAATAAAAACTGACAAATGGCATAATTGTCTATGTAAAAAGTCCTAAGGAATCATAATAAACTTCTGGGACCGATAAGTGTGTAGAGGAAAGTAGTGGCACACAACATAATGTATAAAAGTCAGTCACATTCGTGTGTCTTAACAATGACACACGAAAACCAAACTTAAAAAGAATGATATTTAAAATTGCTCCATAGAAAAGAAAATAGTTATATACTTAACCAAACACATACAGTATCTGTATGCTGAAAACTAAAAATGCTGATGAAATCAAAGATGACCCTAATACTTGGAGAAACATACCATGCTCATTGAACTAGAAAACTCGATATAGTAAAGGTGTCAAATTTCTTCACATTTATTTATGTTTAATGCACTTTCTATCAAATCTCCAGAAAGTGATTCTGTAGTCATAGCCAAGCTTACTCTGAAATTTTCATAGAAAGGCCTAGGCTCTCAAAAAGCTAAAATATCCTGAGAAGATTAAAGTGAGACATTGCTCTACCTGATATGAAGGATTCTCATATAGCTGCAGTAATCAAGACAAATCAATGAAACGGTACAGAGCACCAGGTCACAGACCCACACATACTCAGTTGATACTGAAAAAGATGCAAAAGCAAGTTAATGGAGAATAACATTTTCTACAAATGCTACTGGATAAAATGGATATCTATGGATATCTATCTATCTATCTATCTATCTATCTATCTATCTATCTATCTATCTATCAAACAAACAAACAGGCCAGGTGTGGTAGCTCATGTCTATAAACCCAGCACTTTGGAGGTCAAGAAGGGAGGGCCACTTATGGGATATTTAGCTCAGAATAGATGTCATACAATGAAGTTTAAAATTTTAAAGTATACTTTTTTAAAAAATTGAGAGGAAAATTTTGCAATATGGTACTATTTAAAAAATTCTTAAATTTGACACCAAAGTACAATTCATTAAAAATAATTGATAAACTGAACCTCATGAAAATTAAAGTTTTGCTCTATGAATTAAATTGTTTGCTCTGCAAAAGCCATGTGAAGAAAATGTAAAGACTAAAAAGTGGGAAGACTATTTGCAAACAACATAAGAAAAGAAGTATTATCTAAACCATGTAAAGAATACTTAAAACTCAGCAATAAAAATACAATCTATTTAGAAAATGAACAAAAAACATGGACGTTACACCAAAGAGAATACACGGACAATGGATAAGTGTATGAAAAGCTGTTCAATGTCATCACACATTAGAGACATACCAATTATACCCACAATGAAATATTGCTATACGAATATCAGAATGGCAACACCTAATGTTGGTGAGGTTGTAGAGAAACCGGAGCACTCATAGACTGATGATTTGATTGTAAAACAGCACAAATTCAATGGAAAACAGTTTGTTTCTTATAAAATAATGCAATTACCATCTGACCCAGCAATTGCACTCTTGAGAATTTATTCCAGAGAAATTGAAACATACGTTCATATAAAACCTGTACAGAAATGTTCATAGCAGTTATATTTAGCCCAAAATGGGCTCCTTACAGCTTTGGTCTGTATTGAATGAAGATGGAGTCTATATGTCCTTCAATGGATGAATGTTCAAAATATTGTAGTAACTACATTCCATGTACTACTCATCAATGAAAAGGAGAAAAGTGTTATGCATTCTACAATTTGGATTAATCTCTAGGAAGTCATACTGAGTGAAAAAAAAATCTTAAAAGGTTAATATTATATTATTTTTATTTATGTCACATTTAAAAAATGTGATTTTAGAATTTTAGAAGTAGAAAAAAGATTAGTGGTTGCTTAGGGGTGAAGGATTGGTTAGAGGATGTGAGGAAGTGGTTATGGTTATGAAAGATCAACAGGAGGGATACATTTAGTGATACAACTCTTCTGTGCTGGTGGATACAGGAATCTATGCAAGTGTAACATTGCACACAACTAAAACACACACCACAGACCAATACAGGTAAAACTGGAAAATGTGGTGGATTGGTGGGTTTTATCAATATCTTGATTATAATATTATACTACAGTTTTGAAACATGTTATAGTTCGAAGTAACTGCGAATATTATACATACATTACATTATATATGAAAACTGTGTGTGAATCTAATGATCTCTATAAAAATTTGAATTAAAATATTGTTTCTGAGTATATTTATGTATGGGTGGGTGTGTGTCTGTGTTTGCATGCTCACATATATTGAAAGTAGGTCTACCAATCTGAGTTCATTATCTTTCTCCCAAAATTGCTTCCCCTTCTGGGATAGTATCTCAGTATATTTTAGTGATTAAATCATGGCATGACTTGGAGCCAATAAATATGGTTTTTACTATTTACTGATTCTGCTATTTGCTAGTTTTTACTTTGATCAAGTGTCTTTGTCTCTTCAATTTTCTCATTAGAAAAATGCTGTGTGTGTGTTTTTTAGTAGAAAATAATCACCTTTGTAAATTATTTAGCTGAGTTCTTTGCATATATTATTTATCTGTTTGTCTGTATCTCCAATTAATATTAATTTTTCAAGATATCTTTCTTTCAAAGTTTATCATGTTCTAAAATTTTTTCTTTGCCTTTTATTAGTCAAGTACTTAATCCATTGTGATTATTGTAGTTAAAGGCATTAATTTTATTATACTTTGATTTTTGAAAGAATCTCTTAAATGTTTTCTACTTTTTATTATCTGGTGCTGGATTATAAAAGTAATTTTTCTAAACAGGAGTTAGATAATGACTATGTAATGTATTTGAGTTATTTTCTTTCAGTATAAAGTGGACATGTAGAACAAAATAGTTTAAAGGACAAAGGCACAGGAAAGAAAGTCAAACTACCTGAGCACTCTCTGACCTTAGCAATTCCCATTAACTTTCTGAGCTTCAGCTTCATAATCTGAAAAATAAGTTTAATTATAATAACTACTTCTTAGGTTAACTGTGAACATGAAAAGACAGAGTTCCTCTAAAGTGCTTGGAAGAGTACCTAGTACCTAGTAAACAGTAAGAGAATGAATAACAAACTTTCACAATTGGAAATAAAACTTGTGAAACACTGCTGAGAATGATAGTTTGACATTTTTCACTATTGTTTAGGAATAGAGGCAGAGGAATCATAAGCAAATGAACAATTGTTGGATATAATTATCTTATTTTGTGTTATGCTGTTTCCTGGAAAGAAACAGTAATCCTCCAACAAGACTTTTGGTTATACAGAATTTAGAGCCAGTGATCATTTGTGCTAATATTATTTGCAACAGTGTATCACTTTGTTTGTTCTGATAGATTATTAACCTGTCTGGCAACAGTGAATAAATTAATTGTTCTTCAGAGTCTCTTCCTGATCCACTGACCTTTGATTGTACATGAAAGGTTTGACAACATGTATATTATTTAAATTTTCTATAAAACATTACTTCTCTGTTATGGTCATTTTACCACCTCTATCCATCCAGGGAATATTTAGCAACATGTGGAGACATTTTTGCCTGTTCATCTTAGGGAATGTAATGAGGAGATACATACATGACTTCATTCCTGACTCACACAGAGATTTGGCTATCTATTGATTTCTTTATAAATATCAGGATTTGTAATAATTGTTTGGAAGTGAAGAATATAGCATGCTACTATGAGGTTTAATGCATACCTAAGGATATTGCAAATTTTAATAAATGGAGAAACCCTAAAGTGTATTTCATAAAAATAACATGTATTTAACTTGTGTATATTAAAATTAAAATTTATATACAGTTCCTTTTCCAATGAAAAATTAAAGACTGCAAGAAGGCACGGATAATGATGTTAGATTTAATAAATATTTAAATTAATTAATAAATTATAAAATATTAGTTGATTTGGGTCACAATGTATAGTGACAATAGCACTTTGGTAGTATAAATAACAATAAGAATTTTTTCAAGATTAATAAAACAAATGGAGACATTGTAGGATTGGGTATTTGGATTTTCACTTTGAACGAATAAGATTATCAGCTGCATTTTTTCCATGTGTTTTTAATTTGTACATTTGAAAAAAAAGAAATGATAGATATATGAATGCTGGAAGCCTCTGAGAATATTTTAAATCTCTCAGGAAAAAATGTACCCTGAGTTTGGGTGTGATAGGCAGACCTTCATGCAAATCTTATTGGTTCTCATATCCTGGTGTTCATGCCTCCGTGTAAACCTTTTCCTCTTGAGTAGGTGTGAGAGTTAAACTTTTAAAACTTATTTCTAACCAGTCAAAATGAATATATATGTGTGTATATATATATATATATGTTTATATTTGTGGCAAAAATGATAAGGTGATAGAAGGTCAATTCTGTTATATTACCTTACATAAGGATACATCATGGCAAAATGAAATAGAGATTCACTTTTCTGGCTGGATGAGGTCAGAAATCACTTCGGAGGAACCTATGTGGTAAGGAACTACCTTTGATTTCTAGGAACTGTGGGTGGTCTGCAGGAAAGAAAAATCCCTTGAGTTGATAGCCAGCAAAAATGCTGGGACACTCAATCATAAAGCCGTAAGAAAATGAATTCTGCTAAAAGAAAGAGCTTGGAAGTGAATTCTTCCTCAGTCAAGATTCCAGATGCAAAACAATCCACATAACACCTCCACAGTAGCCTTATGAGACCCTGAGCAAAGTACTCAGCTAAGCCATGCTCCTGACCACAGAAACTAAAAGATAATAAAATCCATGTTGTTTTAAGCTGCTAAGCCTGTGGTAATTTGTTATGCAGCAAAAGAAAATTAATATAATGGGCTCTGGTTTTGCCTAACTATCCATCCTCTACTCATGGTGGCATTTTAGGTATATGCTGCAAGGCATGAGCTCTTAAAATATATGTGAGGAGTTATTCAAGTATGATAGTCTACTGCATTAGCCAGGCTTTCATCACAGTGAAATCAACAGAAAGCCTCAACATTTAAACAAAAGTGGGTTAATATGAATCTCACTTAAAAAGTAGAAAATAGTATGTGGAAGTCTGACTTGTACCTAATCCATTCTTTTTTTTTAAGTTACTTCTTTGGTTGGTTTTTTTTTTTTTTAATGAAAAAATGTAGCTCAGAAATTTTGAAAGACATTTTGTTATGCATTGGTGTAAATTGGAGAAAAAAATAGTTTAGATGATTCAAGAGTGAATGAGTCATCAACAGATGGTTTCAGTTAAACCTTTTCTCAAAACATATACTTACCAGGGGATAAAACAGCTAGGCAGATGCGTGGTTTAACAAATTTGTTTTTTCTGCTTGTTTTTTAAACATAACTCAGGTAAATATAAATATTTTAATTTGGAGTGGAATATGTTATGAAACATTGTTTTATATCTGTCACACGTTGTAGCCACACAACATAAAAGCAGCTGATTCTATTCAAGGTACTAAATATTTGGAGCAGGTCACAAAGTGGGAATATTTAAAATCATGTTTGCACGTTAAAGGACCCTAATATTTTAATATAAATCGTGACCTAATGAAAGTCCTGGCTATGACTATGAATGTTTTGTTCAAAAAAAGAGAAAAGAAAGAGATGAGGTTACATTTTTGGCCAACTGATATGGTTTGGTTCTGTGTCTCCACCCAAATCTCATTTTGAATTATAATCCCTGTGTGTCAAAGGAGAAACCTGTGGGAGTTGATTGAATTATGGGGATGGTGTCCCCTATTTTGTTCTCCTGATGGTGAGTAAGTCTCAGGAGATCCGATGGTTTTAAAAGTAGCAGTTTTTATTGTGCACATGCTCTCACCTGCCACTATGTAAGATGTGCCTGCTTGCCCTTATGCCTTGATTGTAAGTTTCCTGAGGCCTCCCCAGCCATGCAGAACTGTGAGTCAGTTAAATCTGTTTCCTTTATAAATTATCCAGTCTCAGAAGTTATTTATAGCAGTGTGGAAATGGATTAAAACACCAACTAATCAGCAAAATGTTATATATTTTATGTTTTCTGATTGTGTATTGCAAAATAGTTTACAATGTCTAATGTTAAGAATGCAATGATATTTCTAGTAAAACTAATAGCAGGAGGTATCAGATACTTCTCAAGTTGTTTTTATAATTCTGGTATAATATTTAGGATTCTCCAGAGAAACAGAACAGATAAAATATACATATTCTTTTGTATTATTTCAAGGAATTTATGCATTATTTAAAAATACTAGGCTCATATGATCACAGGCTGACAAGTTGAAAATCTATCAGGCAGGCCAATAGACTGGAAATGCAGGCAGAATTTCTAAGTTACAGTTTGGAGGCAGAAATGCGTATTCTCTGGGAAACCTCAGCTTTTGCTCTTATGGTTTTCAACTGACTGGACAAGACCCACCCACATCATCTAGGGCTATTTTTACTTAAAGTCAATTGATTATAAATGTTAACTACATCTACAAAATACTTTTACAACAACACTTAGATTATTTGGCTAAATAACTGTGTACTATAGTATTGCTAAGATAACCGATAAACTAATAATCAGGTCTGGTTTCATAGTTTGCTTTCTTTTAAAGATATATATATGTATATGTATATATACAAATTACATGCTATACATGTAATACATATTTCTACATATTAATTCAACTATTAGTTAATTGATTAATATATCTATTAATATTAATATGTATTCATTAATATTATTTTAATTGACATGTGTTTATACTTTATTTCAACTTTGTACATTAATTATACATTATAATATAATGTATTAATTATACATTAATTCAACTTTATTTATTAAATATTTTCTATACTGTGTTCTGAGACCGAAACAACAAATAGGATATTACTCATATACTGGAGAAGTTTAAATCTCATTGAGATGATAAATAAGTCAAGATTTTATGAATATTATTATAGCATTCCTAGTTTTCTGTTTGAAGAAAGCCCTATACTGGAGATCATTTATTAAAAATTATCAGGTAAACTATATATGCAAGGCAGTAGACTATGTGCCCAGTATAAATTTAATGGTTAAAAAAAAGGTGTCATTTCCCAAAGAGCTTAAAATCTGCTGAGAATTGATTCAGCTCTTAATTTGGCCACTATGTGATACAAGACATATTACTATAATTTGAAATTCAGTTTCCATATCTGTGCAGTGGGAATTGCACTAGATAGTATTTCATTAAGATTTTTCGCGATTCTAAAACATTATCATTGTCAAGACTGTATAGAAAGTTACTCTTCAGTTGGTTGAATAGATGCATTATTTATACTGATTTGGTTCCAAGTAGAAAATTAGCAATTGATGGCATTGAGGGCTCTAGTTATATTTTCTCTTATTTAGATTAACATCTAAATTGCTTTCATAAAACAATAAAAATTAATCTCAAAGACTGATAGAGAAAATTACCAATAAAGAGGAAATGTAGTGGCCAATAGTGAATATGTTCTTTAAGTTTACGTAAGTATGGGACTCCATGTTTGGGTTCCCTTCCATGAACACTCCCTTTGTGGAAGTCATCTTTCTCTCTCCTGGATTTTCCCTCTCCTGGATTTTCCCTCTGGAGTCCCCTTTCACACTCTCTCGTGGAAGCCTGTGTCCCACTCCTAAACACCATCTCTCTCTCTATTCCCTTCTACTCAGTGTGGAAGCTGCTTTCCTCTCCTGGATTCCATCTTTCTGGATTCTTTCATTCAGTGTGAGAGTTAGCTGTTTCTTTCTCTCTCCTTATCCTGTTTTTCTCTCTCTCTTTAAATAAATCACTTTCTACAAGCACTTTTGGAAAAAAACTTTACATAAGTATTAGACAAAATTATTTTGAGATAGCTAATTTATTATTAACCATACATAGAAAAAAAATCATGTGAGGCTTGAGGATTTGAAAAGCGCTATTATGTGTTCAAGATTGTTATTTTCAAGTCATGTTATGTTTGTCTCTAAAGTAAATCTAGTTTTCATAATTTGGTCATCTGATAATAAAGGAGGCCCTTCATTGTGAAATAGATATTATAAGGATGTAAGGTTTTTAAAAATATTTGAATGAGGTGACATACTCTAATTAATTCATTTTTAAAACTACACAGATCAATGGAATGATCCCCAGGCAATTTGTAGCATGCATAGTTGACGATTCATGAATTTGGAGAAAAATGATACAATATTTTGTATAACCTTTCTTGGTGAAGAAAGACCAAATCTTCCATTCTCTTACTGAACTGCTTGTAATTTTCAATGCACGTTGACTTTTCATTCTCCATATTTGCTGTCTATTTTCACAGTGATGGGAATGGAATGTGATCTCCAGCACGTAGCCATTATCCTGCCCTTTGTGGTCATAGCCTTTGACTCAGGCCTGACTGAGTTCACCACAACTTATTTTTACAATGATCCTGACATGCAGCCAGTCCACTTGGCAGTGTTTACACTCTTGCTTAGCTGATTTCAAAATGAAGATTCTTATTGTTTCTCTTCAAAGCATTTCTAGTTTCAGCAAGAAATCTTTTAAAGTAAAACTGCTGCTATGCAAATGACTGAAGACAAAATGCATCTTTTTTCCAATTCCCTATTCTGTCTCAACTATTAAGCTCCACAGAGCTCTCTACTTTTCAGTCTTATTTATAAAGATATTATCCAATCTGGCAATATTTTCTCAAGAAATTGCTGGGTAGTGAATACTTTTTTTATAATAGTGAATGGGTTCACTGTTATCATACACTGTGTTGCAGAAAATATATCCAATGTGCATGTAGCAAATGATTTTGTTTGATATTAAATTACTGAACTGTTTATGACTATCAGTGAGGCAAAGATAACATTGGAAGATTTGGGATGGGGGTTATTTTCCTTCTGACTTTTGATGTTCTCCTTTTATGGTTTTGTTTTGCTATTTACTGTATGCATTATTTCATTTCAGTTTTTATCCTTCCTTGGTGGGTTTTTTACAACCTACTAGGAGTTGATGGGCTTCAAATTTTCAAGGTGTAATTTTCTAGGTTTCTCCCAATTACAATGTTCAGTGATCTTTTATTTATTTATTTTCACAGAATTAGTTTGCCAGGGTGGTTGCAAAAATAAATGGTAACTAAAGTACATGAACTCATCTTGCTTGTAATTTTGGTTTATAGCTTATCCTAGTGGTTCCCAAACTCTGGTGTGCACCAGAATCACCTGAAAAGTTGTTTAAAACCAACCAGACAACTGGTCCCCATCCCAGAATTCAGTAGTTTTGAGGGGTGGGGTCTGAGATTTTGAATTTCAAATGACTTCCCTACCAATGCCACTGTTGCTTGGCAAGAGACCACAGTTTGGAAATTACCTCTGCAGAACATGAAAGAACACTAGACACTAGTCATTTTGTTCAAATAAAATAGCATGCTGTCATCTGCTGAAGAGGGTACAAATGGCACTGTACTTAAGAAATGGCTGTGACTTTCTCTTCTTAAAACAGCATAACTTCTTTAAGCTTAGCTCTTGCATTCTGTGAATAAAACTAGAATTGAAGGAATGGCCATATTTCTGACAAGTCATGAGGCTTACCAAGGTCAATTTCATTTGCTGTATCACTTAAAATACAATTCTACTTACAATTGCCTGGCATGGATGACTGCACTTTTTTTAATGTACATAATACTTTTTGACACTGAGAAATAAGAAGTTATGAAAATAAGGTTGATAACCAGTAAAGAAGTTTTTCCTTAAATGGTTGCAATCTGCCAAGAGCTGATAAGGAAAGAATCCTGTGGGGACGATGACAAAAAACTTAAAGCCATCAAACCCATGTCAGCACTAGGCAAGAAAACAAATAGAATTCCAGACAGTTCAGAACAAATATTACAAATCAGAGACCATACTCCAACCTCCTTTCAATCTTACACTTTTGAAAGACAACTTAGAAGTACAAAGGACAGTGAGCAACTCCATGCTAATAGTCAACATTGTGCCTTTACTTTTGACTTTTTTCTGTTGAGCTGGAATTAAATTTGTCTTCAGTAAAAACTTTTCTCAGTTTCTCTATGGTGCGTATCATATTGTCTCTAATGTAAAATGCTCAAGAAAAATAAACAGGCTGAGGAAGGGTAGGTTAATTATCTAAAATTGTGTGTTAATTGTGATGAATCAGAGTAATGAAGTTATGCTTAGAAGATTTCTGTTGTGCCTTAACATTCTCTGTTCTAAACGGTTTTGAAGCTATAAAGTATTATCGGAGAAGGATATTATCAGATGAAGTTAAAATAATTAATCTTAGCTTCATGGATCCATATCCTTGAAGTGGATAATTATTCCTCATTTTTCACATGGTATCATATAGAAGGTGTGTCTCAGATTTATAGTTTTTTTATTTTGACATTAAAATGAGTCGTGTGTCAAATTTTGATGCTACTTCTTACACAGAGTACTTAAAATGGATGGCAGCAGAAAATGGATCAACTGGAATTGTTGCGACTTACCTAATCTTATGCTTTACAACATTTTAAAGTTGTTCGGCTAAGGTAGATGGGCATAAATCTAATAATATCAGTATCACTTTATCATTGAAAGGTTGCCATACGCAAGGCAATACTCTCCAGGCTGGGAACTGCACAACTTCTTTAAAATGTTTTATAGATGACATCACACAGTTTGTGGAATTGTAGGTTTTGGGAAGTCAAATAACCCGAAAATCTTCTGCAGATACTGAATCCTGAAGCTAGAATTTGAAATCATCCTATTCTTCTAATCATACTGCCTTAGTACAAGTTTATATCAATACATTCAAGGTTATTTATATGTGTGAACAATCTCCACTTGTTGATAAAAATATATTAATAGAAACGATTTGCCAAGGTGGAATTATAGAAAAGACCACCTAGAAGGTGAACACTGTTGAAATCCGGTAGGGGGTGGGGATAGCCATAGGTCTTTATAGTACAAATATATTGGTATATTATAGAAACATCCTGCTTAGTTGAAATGCAGAAGTATTCAAGAAAACAATGCACAGTTTTGTGGATTTATAAGAGATGAGGAACTTCAGGGTGAAATAGCTCAGTGAATGGTGAATATAGTGAATGTCTGTGAAATAAGAGGAAATAAAGACTTCCTAGCGTACAGCAAAATATATTGACTTTTATGATGTTTTTCTTTTATTCATATATTTTTTCTTCTTGTTCGAAATTGTAAAATAATACGTGCACTTGTTTTCTGCTAGATTGTGGTTTACTGAATCCCCTTCTTATCAGTGATAAAAGGAGTTATTTCAAAGAGGTGGTCAGTGCAGTTGTAAGTATGAGAATAAACTATCCCCATCCAAATCTCATGTTGAATTGTGATCCCCATTGTTGGGGAGGGATCTGGTAGTAGATGATTGAATCATGAGAGCAGATTTCTTCCTTGCTGTAATCAGGAAAGTGAGTTCTCATGAGATCCGGTTGTTTAAAAGTGTGTAACACCTCGCCTTGATGCTTTTCCTCCTTCTCTGGCTATGTAAGATATGCCTGCTTCCCCTTTGCCTTCTGCCACGATTGTAAATTTCCTGAGTCTTCCCCAGTCAGGCCTCCTGTACGGCTGTGGAACTGAGTTGATTAAACCTCTTTTCTTTATAAATTACCCAGTTTTACTTACTTCTTTAGAGCGGTGCAGGAATGGACTAGTTAGTGAGGGAGAGCTTCTCTCTTGGTGTTGCTATAGTGTTTGGTCTCAGTTTTACTCATTGTCTTGTAGAAGCTCTGAACCAAATCATCAGCCTCTAGCAGGTATAATTTGAATTAAAGATAGAAAGTATAAAGTATGTCTATTTTTAAAAATAATTTCAGCTGCCTGTGCAAAGAAAAAAAAAGGATTAGAAATATCTATGTGAAGATAATTTATTCAGAAAAGTAGTCAAGAAAATAGAATGGCTTTAATGCAAAATATTTGAGTTATTTTAGAAACACCATCAAACTGACAGAAGTTTGAATAAAATGACCCTGAGGTTAATAAAATAGCAAATGTACTATATTTCAATAATAGAAGTGGGAAATCATTTTAAACAAGTTAATTATAAAGGTAAATTTTTACAAAGAATAGATAGGGCCAGAGAGATATTAATTTAAAATTATGTGAAAACAGACATTGACTAGGGCTATAACTTTATCATTTTGATATCACATAGTATTGATTATCATAAGGAAGAATTTTTAAATTTATGATATTGTATAAAATACTTGAGTTTAAGAAAGATTTCATTACATTGTTTGATAATCACCAAACTGAGGTATTTTATCAAGATAATAAGCATTCTAATGATCACACAATCCCATAAAAGATCTTTATATAGCCAAATTAAAATATGCAGGTACAAACTGTTTTCTTTCAAGTGGACAATATTATTACACCCTAGTTCACTGAATCCCAGAACTGATTACAACATTACTTTCTTCCATGAGTATACATTTAATAGCAGTAATTTTCCTTCAAAAAAGTAATGTTAGAGTAACAAACATTGACATTGGTCTAAAGCAGGTTTTTATACATCTAAGAAATAACTGTCAGTAACAATTAAGCTGTCTCATAGTTAAAGCTTACTGAAGGAAGCAAGGAAGAATTAACAGACTGTTTTGTAATATGAAATTTACCTACTGCATAGATGACTCACTGAACGAATATGTATTTGTAAGAAATATAGAGCAGGCAAGAATGAATTAAAATATACGTGCCAAATATGAAGTAAAATCTAGATTTTCATTTATTAATTCTGACAATATATTTATAGAATGACTAATATGGTCTTTTTTATAGAATTCACATTAATTCATTTTCTTGGAGAAAATATCTAGAAGTTTAAATTGTTTGCTCTGGAGAATAAGAGGGACAGTTGATTGAAGACATAGAAATAACTGAGAGCACAGTTGAGATTGGTGAAATGAACGTGGTACTCTTCAAAACAAAATGATGTAATTTAGAAGCGTTCAGCTGCCTATTGGTAGCAATAAAGAATAAATGCAATTTACTGCATTAGTTTGATGTGCAGCAGACCGGTACATACACCTTGAAGTGTTGTATGAGCTTCAGTTGCACAAAAAATTATCATAGAACTGCAAGAGAAAAAGTCTATTGACTACATAAAATTTTAACGTCAAAAGGATAGGCAAAAAAATTAAAACCAGCAAACAAAACTTGAATCAGACAGCTAGGAAGAAAATCAGATCAGAAGAACAATAATACAAACAAAATTGCAAAAGAGACGTTCAATGCTCCAGAAAACTTAAGGAAAACTGGATACAAATGTTAGCTGGCAGATAGATGTAGAAAGAGAAAGGAAGATAGTGGTGACAGTAGCCTAGCATGCCAGGGAGTCATTGCTTTTCCACTGAGATCTGCAAAATCTCTCAGATATTGTATTTCCATGTTTGAACCAAAGCAAGGACCAGATCACCAGTGTGCTTAATTCATCAATAGAAATTTTGTGCTTTATCAACACTGCTGGTGAGAAAATCTCATGTTTTTATTGTGGTAAAATTCACATAGCATAAAATCAACCATAGTGAAGTGTACAAGTAGTGGCATTTTGTACATTCACAATATTGTACAACCAAAAGCCTCATTTTTAATAAACGTAGTTTGTCTTGAAACATAAAATGAAAAAGCCTGAAGAAATCATATAAGGAAACTGTTGACTTCTAGCATAAACCTAAGAGAAATGAAAGAGAACATTTGAAGCAGGTATGGGAATGATTTCACTCTTTGCTAACTAATGGTTTTAATTATGGTCTAGAATATCTAACAAGAAACAAGAACGTCTCCATCTGGTAGCAAATAACTGATTTTGAAGGAGACACCCACAGTGCTACTTCAGCTAATCAAGGATTGTGCAAAGCTGTGGTTTTCTTGATAGCTTTTTGTCCCTTTACAGTTGTGTATACTTTATCTTCCAACAAGTACTATCTTATTTGGTTGTGTAAAAATTTTATAGCATGCTAGGTCTTTTTTTCTTTTCCTTTTTTTTTTTGGAACAGAGCAATTATGTCTTGCAGAGCAGGCTATTTTAAATAATTTAAATAGAAAATATTTTGTAAAAAGAGTTATAAAATGATTTTCCTATACCTGTAATTAGTGAAAGTATTTCTGGGAATTATAAGCTCAGGAAAGAATTTTAGTATTTGGAGAAAATTGAATGAAATGGAAGAGCTGTCACATACAAATGATGAGATTACATAGATTTGGTGTTGTGATGTGATGTTATATATAGGTTTTCATCCAAGGTTCCTGGCTCCCAACTTCCGTAGCCCTTGTTACAGTCTTTTGTTATAATGTTAGGTGTGTTGGGCCTCAGGGGCAGGCCTCTGACCTTATCCTGTCCTCCTTTCTCCTACCTTTCTCTCACCTGCTCCAGGCAGGACTCTACTCTTCCCTGGGCTTCCTGATTCTGGGTCTTAAGACCTTTCCCAGAGAGGGTCCTGCCCTAGGGGAAGGAATACCGATGCCCTGAAGCTTCCATAAAATCCCAAGATGATTGGCTTAAGAGAGATTCCAGATAGGTGAACACATGGAGGTTCCTGGAGGGTGGCCACCTGGGGAGAGCATAGAAGCTATACACCACTTTCTACATGCCTGCCCTATGCAACTCTCCATCAGTACACTTTGAAAAACCAGAAAATATAAGCAATTGTTTTCCTCAGTTCTGTGACCCATACTAGCAAATTAACTGAACCAAAACAGGGAGTCATGGGAACCCCAACTTGATGCCAGTTGACCAGAAGTTTCAGAGGCTTAGAATTGCAACTGGTGGGTGAGGGGCAGTCTTGAGGACTGGGCCCTCATCCTGTGGGATTTTACACTATCTCCAAATAGTCAGTGTCAGAATTGAATTGGAGGATGCCTTATCTGGTATCCACTGCTTGGTGTGTGAGGAAACTCTCCCCTACATTTTGTCACAGATGTCTGTGTTGATTGTTGTGATGTGAGAGTAGAGGAAACCATGGCTTGAGAAAGTTTTCCCCTTGGGAGAGAAAACAAAAGCTGGCAGATAAATGTAGAAAGAGAAAAGAAGATGGTGGTGACAGTAGCCCAACATTCCAGGGAGCCACTGCTTTTCCGAGTCGCTTTCTTCCAGGCTTCATCAGTGCTTAGCATGGCCTGTGGAAATCAATGAGAACTTGCCTGCCAGAAAACATAAAGAAAATCCAGGAAAATAGTAAGGGGAAAAGAAAAAAGGATAGCTTGGCTATCTCTCAGAGAAAGCAGAGGGACTCTGAGATCATGCAACAGAAGCAGAAGGCAGCTAATGGGAAGAAGTCTATGCAGACAAAAGAGAAATGATGACTGGCTATTTGGAAAACATGGGTACTACTGCCAACAGGGTGTATGACAAGCTCTAAGGTCAAGATTCTGTAGAGTGAACAGTCATTACATACGTTATGACATATTTTTTAAAAAACTATTTCAAACTTTACCTTTCAGCTTGGCTTAATGTGATGCTTTAGAAGCATTCCTCAAAGAATAAAGCACTAACCACGCCAAAAAAAATGTAGAAATATGAAGACTGAGAAACAGAGTGTAGGCACAGATGTGGAGAGTCCAGCTGCTGGCTGTATTTAATATAACTTGTTTAAGCATTTACACTGCTTTCTTTTATTAAAAACCATGATGACTTGATTCAGATAGTTTCTCTTCTGCTATGAACATGAGATCATAGATGAAACAAAACCTTCAAAGTAAGATTTAACTAAACACCAAAGAATAAAGGAAAAATTCAAAGAGCACAAACTATAATAAAAGTCAACATGGTGAGAAGTGATGGCACTGCAGCCCATAGTAATTGTTACCCTGTATTTAGGCATGAAAGGCTGGGTATAGGCTTGTGTTTCACACAGAGAGAACAGAGAGACAGCTTCAGGCTGTTGAAGGTGGGGAAACTGGATTTTCTATTCCTGCATAAAATATGCATGAAAATCTTTTCATAGAGATTCTCCATTTATGAAAAGTGACCTAGAAAAACTCTATATACACACAAAGAGATTTGGCTTTAAATTTTTGCTCTGTCTAGGGTCTTAGGTATAAAGGAGGGAAGGAGGGAAGGCAAATATGAAAAATCAAAGCCTTGTGGCCCAAACGTGTCTACATTTAATTTTTTTCTGTCTAAAATCTTTCCAGGACCATTGTAATCCATATATGCTCCTCAGTAATAAGGACATTGAAATAATAAACCAGAGGAAAAGAAAAAATGAATGCTGAAAATGAGCTCACACAACTGGAATACATGATATGATTAGATTGTTAGTAGATGGAAATAAAAAGAATTAGGCAAGAAAGTATTATGAATATGAAAATCAGAAAAAACTTCTAACAAAACATGCTAAAGTTTATTGATGGACTAACAAAATAGAATTATATATATTTTATAAAATACATATTGTTATTTATATTTATTATGAGGAATTGGCTCATGTAATTATAGAAGCTGAGAAGTCCCATGATCTGCTGTCTACAAGCTGGAGACATAGGAAAGCTAGTTATGTAATGTAGCCTGAGTCTGAAGGGCTGAGAACTGGGGAAGTTAATGATATAAATCCCAGTTCAAGGGCAGAAGATGACATGAGATGTTCCAGTTCAAGCAGTGCGGTGGAAAAACAAAGCGGGTAGATTCCTCCTTTCTTTACCTTCTGTTCTATTCAGGCCCTCAGAAGATTGAATGGTACCCAACCATGTTGGAAAAGGTAATTTATTTTACTCAATACACCAATTTAAATTCTAATTTCATTTGCAAACACTGTCACAAACATACCCAGGAAAATGTTTAATCTAGGTACCCCAGGGCCCATTCACAGTGATGCATACCATTGTCTGTCATACTCAACTAGCAGAGGAAGAAGCTTATGAAGAGCTAACCAGAGAATTAGTGACCTGAGAGGTAGATCTAAGAAAACTACCTGACATACTACAGAGAAATTTAACCAGATGGTGATAGTAAATGTAAGGCACACAGCGGTTTCCTGGGATATTCATGATATTCTCCTTCTTTGACTCAGGACAGGTTCAATGAACATGGTCACTTTCTGAAAACTGAAACTGTGCAAGGAAGAGTTATATACTTCTAAAAAAAGATTTAAAAAGTTTATGAGTACAAAAAAATATGAAATGTAACATTGGAAATTGTAAAGTGAAAAAAAATCATGTAAAATTTCTAGTAATTTTAGAGAAGTAAAAATGGAATTAAAAACAAGGAAAAAAAACCCATGATGACCAGAAATACGAAATACAAAATAAGATGGTTGAACTAAATCCAAATGTAAATCTACCTATTTAAATATACAAAATATTATTTTTGATAAAATAACAAAATTTTATTGAAAAGAATCATACCTAAAATTTAATGACTATAAAATTTTGAAATTCAAGAAACAAAAAAGGTTGACCAAGTATTACTTGCATAAAATATTAATATATAATTAGACTTTACTATATATTTACTACAGATAAAAGGAGTCATTAATTAACAATAAAAATAATTCATTAGTCAGATCTTATAATCTTATATTGAAATATCTGTAATTCAGGAATTACTTAAAATTATTTTTTAACAGAGGCTTTGACATTGCTAAAAGGATTAAGAGAAGATGAATTTTAATAATGGAAAAATAAAGCTCAGAGGAAAAAGTAGGATATAAGGGGCAAAAGGAAACATAAAATTGAACTTACGTCACATTCTTCATAACTCAAGTTATAAGTTAAGGTAGAATTCAAAGTAGAGCTCATTGATCAATAAATTATATAAAGAACTGAATGGAAAGAATGTATATATACATACTTATCAATACTTGTGAAATGCAGCAAAAGCCATAGAAATTTATAATTTCAAGTACTTTTTTTATAAAAGTAAAAAAAATAAGAATATGTGAGCTAAGTATTAAACTCCAATAGTAAAATAATAACAATAGTACTTGTAAAAATGTAGAAATATGGAGATAATTATGATAAAAAATTTAATATTAGGTTAATATTAAAAAACAAAAAAAATGCTAGTTGTTTTATAAATGTTACTAATATAAAATTTCCAAAAGGACTTATCACAAAAAGATATTAGGCTTGCTTTTTAAATAGTTGAGACATAACTATAAGTATAGTAAGATAAAGATGAAAGTTAATGGAAGATGGATTTGTTTGTAATATCAAGAATTTGAAAAACCTAAACATCTCTTAACAGGGGAATGGATAAACACATTTTGCCATAGCTATGTAATGGAATACTATACAGTAGAAATTAATGAACATATGTGGATAAATGTCAACTATAAGGCTACATAAAAGTCCAGTCCTAAGAAGAATACATGTAGCATGACACAAACTGAGTAAAGGTTTAAACATACATAATGATATCAGCTTTAAATCTTATATCATCCGATCATTCTAGCCCTTCCTCTATTTTTACTCCTATCTGCCATGTAAAAGCTCTCTGTTCAGTTCCCAGCATCAACTTAATCTTTTACTTTCCAATTTCCCCTCACTTTCTTCAATACTGCTGCTGTCATAGTTCTTGATGATCTAAAAGGTAATCTATTATCTGACATCTTCTGGCATCTCAGTTCTTGAAAGTTCTTTCATCAAATGATCTTCATCAATATGTCCACTCGTAAGTCTAACACTCAGTCATTGGGTTTTCCAGACATCACTTCCTGTCTTTGTGGCTAATGCCCCAGTATTGCCACAACTTTGATCTTACTATGATTTACTGTATTAATTTTCTAGGGCTGTCATAACAAAGTACCTTACTGCCTAGTTCACTGAGAAGAAGGAGGCAATCAAGAGAGACTTTCTACAATCCCCACTACAATTTCTAATAACCTACTTGCATTTGAACTCATGTTTTCAACTTTTTCCTCTGCATATCTTTCACCCTCCTATCTATGAACTAGATCTTCCTATCTTCCAAAGTCTTTGCTTTAGTGATTTTCCTTTTTCTCTCAACCATTCTCTTTCTACTGGAACTTCCCTATAAATATATATACATGCTACTGTTTCTCATATTTTTAAATGACCTGTTAATCTTAAATTTCTCAAATACTTCTCCACTTACCTCCTTACCAATACTCATGAAAAACTCCCAGCTTTTCTTCTGCTATTCTCTACTGAATCTCTACCAGCAAGACTTCATTGTTACTACCTAACCAGATGGTTCTTATCAAGGTTCTTATCAAGGTCACCAATCTCTTTCAATAAGAGACGTCCATGGTCATTTCTCAGTCCTATTTTACTTGATCCGTTAGCATTTGTCATGTTTGTTACTCTGAGAACATCACACTCTCCTGGTTTTTCGTTTTTCTCAAAGGATAATCGCAATTCCATAATTGGTTTCTCCTCATCTCACAATTCCACTGTTGTTGCTCACTGGAAGTTAGTGCAGTCGTGCACCTTATAATGATATTTTGATCAACAATGGGCTGTACATACAATGATGGACACATAAAACTATAATGGAGCTGAAAACTTCCTGTCATCTAGTGACACCATAACCACTGTAAAGTCTTCGTACAACCCACTACCTTTACTATGTTTAGATACGCAAATACTTATCATTGTAATACAATTGGCTACAGTATTCAGTGCAGTAACATGCTACACAGGTTTTTAGCCTAGGAGCAACAGGCTATGCCATACAAGCTAGGTGAGCAATAGGCTATACAATCTAGCTTTGTGTAAAAACCCCGTGTGATGTTCATGCGACGACAAAATTGACTAAGGATGCATTTCGTGTATCCCGGTTTAATAATGCATGACTGTATTTGGACCTCTTCTCCTTACTATCGTGCTAATTCTCTTGAAGGCCATTCAGTGTCATTTATACGGTAATGCTTTCAAATTTTATGTCTGCAATCTTATTTCCCCTACAGTCCAGGCTCATATACACAACTGTACCCTTGCCATCTTTGCCTGATATTCTAATATATATATTTTATTTACTATATTTGAAACTGAGCTCCTGGTCATTCCACTACCTCCAAACATCCTCTTTTAATAGATGTGTTTGCTTGTTTCTGTTAATGGTAATTCTCCTTCCAACAGCTCAGAACTAAAATCTTGACCTGTACCATCATTATCTTTCACCTGGATTTTTGCAGCAGCCTCCCAAGCGAACTTCCTGCCTTCTATCAAGCCCACGACTGAAAAACAAAACAACAACAAAATACATCTAGTCTATTTTTAACATACCAGGATTTTTGGATTAAAATATCAATCACATCATGCCTATTCTCTGCATAAAATTCAACCAACTGGTTTCCATCTGACAAAGAGTTGTTAATAAATTATTGTGAATGCCTACAGCCAGTCTAAATCTGTACACTCCTCTACACTCTTCTGTCGCTCTGATTTCACTTTCTGCTCCTCTCCTCCTTTCTGTTTTTTTACTGTTCTTTATATGCATCCAGTATATTTTCAGTCCTTCATGTCCTTTAACTCCTTACTCAAAAAACACATTGTCTGTGAAACTTGACACTGACCACACTTTCTTTTTATCTCTTACCCTCATCTAACATATTATATTTTAGAAATTTATATTGCTCACTGTCTGCCTAATTTACTGGAATGCTATCTTTGAGAGAAGAAGGATTTTGGTCTGTTTTGTCCTTTGTCCTGTTTCTAGTAGCTAGAATAATATATGTACTTAATGTGATAATATATAACACTTCATATTTGTTGACCGAATAGTTGAAAAATATATGTGTGTATGCATGTGTATACTATGAATATATACATATATAGCAAATATAAAGATCTGTGCATGGAGAAAATAAACACCAAATTGGAGAGATTTATCTCTTAGGTGAATAAATACAGAATAGAAGTGATCTGAGGAATACACAAGGGGATTCAAAATATTTGTGTTTATTTCATTAGTTTAGTGAAGAATACGTATTTATTATTTGTACTTTTTTGGTATGTCAGAAAATTAATTTTATATGAAGGTAATGACATACTAATCATACTTCGGTCTAATTAGCAACTAGATTAGTTGGATAAAATTCTATTATGCTATGTTGTCTTTCTGAGCACCCTCTTAAAAATTCCATGTATGTATTTAAAAAGGTGCTTGATTTTAAAAATATCCTTCATTTCTCTGTATTCCATAATTTTAGACATTTTTCTACTGTGGTATCTATTGGTTTTTGGCTTCAATTTCATTTTTCAAAATTTATAGCATCTCTTTCACCTCTCTGTCACTTTTCATTAAGTGTTTTTTATCCTCATTATAGGTCACAGTTTTCTTTTCCTTACTATATCTGTTTCTCAGACTGGATGCCAGACATTCCAAATTTTACATTCAAATGATGCTGTGTAGATTTGATTTTCTATACTTTTTTAAATCTTTGTTTGAGAATGCAGTTAGTTAATTTACTTTGAGACAGTTGAATCCACTTTGGTCTATTTTTTCTTTTTTATTTGTTTGATGACTCCATAGCAGGCTTACCATCAGGCTAACATTACCCATTACTGAGGTAAGAGTCTTCTGAATATCCTATCGAATGCCCTGTAGATCCTGAAATGTTCCAGTCAGTCTATTTCCTGCCCTATGTGTGTACCAGGCACTGTTTCCTCTAATTTTATTGAATGACCTTTCCCTCAATCCTAAAGTAGTTTCCCCACCTGCATGTGCTGCCTAGTACTTTGCTGAGTACTCAGGGGAGACTCTGCAGACAGCCACAATTTTCTCCCTGTGCAGTTTTCTCCTCTCTGGTACTTTCACCTGCCAGGTATAGCCACTTAGTTCTCCCCAGGGTCTCTACTAAGCTTCGTCAACTCAGGGAGTCTTCAGGACTCTGTACCAAGGCTGAGACTTTTCTCAAGGCAATGAGATGAAATAAATGTAAGATTCCTCCAGGTTGCTTTCCTTCTTTGTGGTATTGCTTCTGTCTTTTGTTGTCTGGTATTGTCTTAAAAATTATTGTTTCTTGAACCCAGGAGGCGGAGGTTGGGGTGAGCCGAGATCGCGCCATTGCACTCCAGCCTGGGCAACAAGAGCGAAACTCCGTCTCAAAAAAAAAAAAAAAATTATTGTTTCTTTTCTCCTCTTTTTGTCCTGTCCTTTGGTTATTTCAGATGAGATTGTAAGTCTGTTCCTTATTATTACACCTTGATCAGAGTTTGTGTCTTATTATCTATCACTTTCCAATATATTTTCTCTTTAACCAGATTTGATTTTAAAAATACATTGCTTGTTTCTTTCTTCTGCTTTTACATTTCTCCAATATTTTTATGCATTTTTCCTTTCCATGTTTTGCTTTTCCTCTGCTCTTTTCTACTGTGGTATCTATTGGTTTTTTCTGTGTACTCCACCCTCCATTTCACCCCCAGTAACTCCTGCGCTCTGAGAGGTTTTGTTTTATATCTTCCATTTGCCGAGGCAAATAGTTCTGAGCATTTTCATTTTTAATTTTAGCTGATCTTTCAATGTTTGCATAACTCTTTACAATTCATTTTCCCCCCATTTATATCTATTAAATCAATGCTTTCATCTTTGTTGCTGTGTGTTTCTGGTGTTTTCCCATTATTTATTAAAAGGCTATCTAGTTTCCTTTTATCTTTTCTTTTCTTGGAATACACCTGCATAGTGTTAGACTTCATTTATTTATTTTTTTGTAGTATCTGATTTTTAAATGATGTGCGTTTTCTGGGAAGATTAGCTTGGGCAGAGTTTCAAACTTTTTTTTTTTTTTTTTTTAATAATTTGCTATCTCTGATCTACTCCCAGATGATCTGTTATCTAATGTTTTGGTCCTGTTCAATTTCAGTTCTGTGCTTAGTATTGAGTCTCTATGTGAACAGCTTTCTTTTATAAGAGAGAATTAGCTTGATATTTCTCAGATTTTCTGGAGAATATACTAAGATAGAAATACTAGATCATTTAGGTTTGTTTACAAGTTTTTTCACTTCTATTAATTCAGCTTCTACGAGAAAATTTCCTAATTTCACTGGTCATTCCCGGCTGCATCTATTCAAGTTGTCACTCAGTGTAAAACTTGAAGTGAGAAGAATAGATTGGCTTTTTTTGGGAAGAAGTGTATTTCCATGAAATTGCAGATATTTTTGCATTTTATTTTCCCACTGTCATTCCCAGTTGCTGGTTCGGTGGTATGGTCAACCCATTGTTATTTTCAGATTCATCAGGCTTCTGTTGCCGATTTTTAAAAAGATGTAATCAGATGTCAACAACTGTTGACTTGTTTGATTCTTAGAAAAAAGTGTGGAAGTAATTTTAATATATTCAAGTTTACTATGTGTATAATTTTACAAAATAATGCAAAACTTAAAAGAGAAAAAGAAAATTTAATGAAAATATATCAATAACCATAGTAAGAAATTCTATACAAGAATAAATCTAACAAAGGAAAACTTTATCCATGTTTTTGGATAAAGTTTGTAAACCTATTGAAGGAAATAAAATTATGCTAAATAAAGATATATATTGTGCTTGTGAGTGACGAAACTTAGCATTACAAAGATGTCAATTTTGGCCAAGCAATTTTATTCATTCATTGTATCACAGAATTCGATACAACTCTTGTTAAATGTATACTAAAGTTAAAAACAAAATTTGCCTAAATATTATTAAAGAAGAAAAAAAGAGAGCTTGTCAATATTTATTGCAATGATAACATTTGTATGATTACAATAATACATTAGTAATATACAAAAGGAAATGTGTGGATACATGTATGGTAAACTTATTCAAGTGAGGGCAAGGATATCACATAAACTGTGAACATTTAAGTGAAGCAAAGATGAGAAATGTGAATACATAAAGACTGCAGTTCCATTTGTAATGTTTTAGTTCTTTAACAAATATGGGAAGTAAAATTGAACAAATGTCTACATCATTAAATCTGAATCATTATTCTTAATATGTTAAAAATTCTTCTTCTCTTCCTTCTTTTTGTGCTTTTCCTCTGCCTCCCCTTCTTTCTTTCTTTACCCCTTCTTTCATTGTTCCTTCTCCTTCTCCTTCTCCTTCTCTTCCTTTCTTATTTCTTCCTCTCTGTTGTCAGGAACTGTGCATTATTTTTCAAATACATGTAAATTATTTGGTTGTTTTTGATTTGTCATTAGAGAGTGATCCAGATTTTACAGGAAAAAGAAAATGTTTGTTGTTCTATTGCTCTCCTCTAACTTCCTGTTTTATTTTGTGTGGTAGTGTGAATGGAATCTTTGAACAGAATTTATGAGGAGAAAACAGCTGTTAGCAGCAAATGACAGAGTTCATTAGCTGTCCTTACAATATGCACTGTGCATAACTGCATGGTTCAAATTTTTTTTTAGTCTTAGAGTCTTTTAAAAATGTATGGGTAATTACTAGACCACCAGGCACTTAAACCCATGATGAATAATCAGTTTTGGATAATACTTTAAATACTGCAAAGCTATTTGATTCCTTAAAAGGAGGCAGAGAATACAATATTAGGCAATATATCTAAAAATTTTTCAGATATGGAAAAACTAGCTATGGGAATTTCTGTAGTCATTTTTAGGAATTGTATTTGAGGCAGGGCAATAGCAACACAAATAACATGGTGGAAAATGAATATCTGTTACTCACCTGAAATTAGTGAAAAAGTGATCCATGAAGTGAAGCCCATATTCAGTTACACATGGGTAAAGCATGTCATTCTGAATAGTGGGGCAAGGGGGTCTATTACGAATGAAATTTAATAGAGTGCTGGGAATGCTATTTTATGCATTATCTTTTAGATTAAAAGTGACACGTCACACACAACTAATGACAGTTGATCTGATTTTTCTTTTAGCATGTTAAAGACATCTATAGAGATAAAAATAGAAAAGAAACACATTAAGCAAGTTCAATGCCTTACAATGTTTTTGGTCATGGCCCTGTAGGAGAATGATTCCACCATGGCACCCTGCCGACCTCGCACATATCCATGTAAGTCACACAAACAAAGATTTGAACCACAAGTAATCCGAGTCTTAGCAGAATGCCTTATGAGGCTCCTGGAACATAAAAGGATGGAGTGCATGCAGGGAGCTTCCACAAGACCATTTCCTACTCACCTTAGTGATCTCTTTGTTATTATGAAACAATTTCTCATCACCTCCTGAATTCTGATGAGGTATGAAGCTTCAGGAGCACCACATTCAGAAAAGAACTTGAGAAGCATAAGTCCACTTAGTTGCAGTCCAGAGTCAGATCCTCAGCAACAGGACATCCTGCTACTTACACCAAGGTGTACTGTTTTGTTTCAGTGTCGTTTTTTTTTTGTTCGTTTTGTTTTAGGACAAAGCATGGGAAGCTGGCATCTTTGGTTAACCTTTTTCTCTTGAGAAAGTAATAAAGTAAGTAATGAAGTGTTTGAATCTAAAAGTGGCTGGCTGTATCTTTATCAGTCAGGCTTCAGCTTTGGCCTGGACTTGATTTCTGTGTGCTTGACAACTTCAGCTGAAGAAATTCATATTGCATCACTGAAAGAGGGCAACAGATTATCTTTCTAGCATTGAATCAACTAAGTTGTTAGTCCTGTTTCATGAGACCTTGCATTTTGCCCTTGGGACCACACAGACACACACTGTATCTGTATATCGGTAATACAGTCCCCGAATGTTCTCTGATATCCAGTTCTTATCCTTTCATTTTAACATACTATTTTGTCTAGAGATATGATTCTGCCAAGTCTTACTTCCACTCTCACAGGAAGTTAAATACTGCTGTTGAAGTACAATTTTTACAAACAGATGTCTTTATATATATATATATATATATATATATATATATGCACACAAGCACATGTATATATTTTGAGGCAGTCTCACTCCTACCACAGTTTTAATAACCAGCTCTGTGTGTGTGTGTGTGTGTGTGTGTGTATGTGTGTGTGTGTGTGTGTGTGTATATATGTGAGAGAGAGAGAGAGAGTCAGGGTCTCACTCTTATTGCTCAGGCTGGAGTGCAGTGGCATGATCATGGCTGACTGTAGCCTTGACCTCCTGGGCTCAGGTGATTCTCCCACCTCATTTTCCTGAGTAGCTGGGACTGCAGGCATGCACCATGTCCAGCTAATTCTTTTTGTCTGTTTAGTAGGGATGAGGTTTCACCATGTTGCTCAGCCTGGGCTCAAACTCCTGGACTCAAGCTATCCACCCACCTCGATCTCCCGAAGTGCTGGGATTACGGGCATGAACCACCATGCTCACTGTCTTAACATTCATGTCAAATACCTTAGGATCTAATTACCCAACTGGAAGGAGCCCTTCAAATCACCTGTTAGAGTGTATGATTTTTAGTTTTAATGAAGCTGTCTGCTTTTGAGACCTAGAACTGGCAGAAATAATATGACAAAATATATGAAGATAGATTGAACTAAATAATTGAAAGATAAGCTCTCTGAGAAAAGGAATATGGTCCTTTTTTTTTACTGCTATTATTTCTATGCATAGAATAGTATTAGGTACAATGTAAGTACTCAATTATAATTTTTGATTGAATAAAGAAATATCAGCATAACACAGCATAGACTAGAACAATTTGTCCTGAGGCATGGTGAAAAACTTTCTATTATTTTGAAAAGATATTAATCTAATTTCAGTCTTATGATTTACAGTGACAAAGAATAACATTATCAAAATGAGTTTACGTTACATGATAGTTAATTTTATGTGCTAACTTGACTGGGCTAAGGAATTCTTAGATGGCTGATGCAACATTTTTTCTGTGTGTGTCTATAAGGGTGGTTCTGAAAAACGTTGGCATTTAAATTGGTAAACTGAGTAAAGAAGATCAACCTCATCCACATAGGCAGGCATAATCTAATTTATTGAGAGCCTCAGTATGATAGAGAGGTAGATGAATTTGCTTTCTAACTGAGCTGGGGCATCCATCTTTTTCTGTCCTTTGGAAATAAACGCTCTTGGTTTTTAGGCCATTGAACTTGGACTGGGTCTTACATAATCAGCTCCTGCTGTTCACAGGCCTTGAGACTCAGACAGAATTACAGCAGCTTTCCTGGGCCTCCGTCTTGTAGACAGCAGTTCATGAGATTTAGACTATCATCATGTGAGCCGATTTCTTATAATAAATCTCATTACATCCTTATATATACTGTTGGTTATGTTTCTCAGGAGAATCATGGCTAATATACATGCATCTTTAGTACGCTAGAGTCATCGTACTGGGTAAGGAGCAGAAGGTGGAGAAATCATTTTGTTCTCTCTTTTAGTTAATGGTTTGAGAAAAGAAGCAAGAAAGAAAAAGTAAAAATCTATCTACATGTTTTTAGTAACAAAATGTACTACTATGAATGTTATTTTGTATTATAAGGTAGTGGGTTCCAGTAGAAATACAGTTTATTAAGCCATTTGTAAAGAACACATAGTTGGCAAAGGAAATGCTGACCTGAGCTATTAGGTTGGTGCAAAAGTAATTGCAGTTTTGGACCGTGAGTTTTAAATTATTATCACTGGCCACACATCTTTATTAATCCAAATAGACACCATTACAATCAACACATTTTTTGCCAATGTGAAATAAGTTTCAATTTGTTTATTCCTGTAGTGCAAAAAATCCATGCTTTGGGGTTCTACGAACTCTTGGAAAGCATTTTCTGCATCCGGCTGCTTGTGAAAGCATTTTCCCTGCAAAAAGTTGTTAGATGCTTGAAGAAGTCATGGTCAGTCAGCAAGAAGTCAGGTGAATATGGCAGACGAGGCAAAACTTTGTAGCCTAATTCATTCAACTTTTGAAGCATTGGTTGTGCGACAGGTAGGCGGGCATTGTGTAAAGAATTGGGGCATTTCTGTGAACCAATGCTGGCTGCGACTGTTGTAGTTCTGGGTGCATCTCATCGATCTCTGAGATGTAATGGCTTTGCTGGGGTTCAGAAGCTGTAGAGGATCAGACTGGCAGCATACCACAAACAGCGACGGTGACCTTTTTTTGTTGCAAGTTCGGCTTTGGGAAGTGCTTTGGAACTTCTCAGTCTAACCACTGAGCTGATCTTCACCAGCTGTCATATAAAATTCATTATTTTTCATCACGGATCACAATCTGAATGAGAAATGGTTCATTTTTGTGACGTAGAATAAGAGAAGATGACACTTCAAAACGACAATATTTTTTATTTTTGCTCAGCTCCTGGGGAACCCACTAATCAAGCTTTTTCAGCTTTGTAATTTGCCTCAAATGCGAAAAGACCTTGGAATAGTCAGTTCAGTTCTTCAGCCAATTCTTGTGTAGCTGTAAGAGGATCAGCTTTGATGACTGCTCTCAGTTGGTCATTGTCAACTTCCGATGGCCAGCCACTAGACGGCTCATCTTCAAGGCTCTCATCTCTTTGCAAAACGTCTTGAACACCACTGCCCTGTATATTCATTAGCAGTTCCTGGGCTAAATGAGTTGTTGATGTTGAGAGTTATCTCTACTGTTTTCCAACCCATTTTGAACTTGAATAAGAAAATTGCTCAAATTTGTCTTTTTCTAACATCATTTCCATAGTCTAAAATAAACATAAAATAAATAGCAAGAAATGCCATTAGCAAAAAATAAATAAATAAATAAAGTGAGAAATGTCCATTAAAATGATGTATACCAACCATATTTATTTAAGAATGTATTCCAATATCAAATGGCAAATTTTGACAATGCAAAAACGCAATTACATTTGCACCAATCTAATAACTATCTTTTACTTCCGGTTTTGTTGGGAAAAAAATTGAAATAGAGTAAAGAACAAAGAATGAAATGCAAACATATATATTCCATCTCCAGAATTAATGTCAATGAAGATATTATCACATTTAATTTCTGTTTTTTCTAAATAATAAAATTATATACATATCTAAAATTTGTTTGATCTTCTATCATTTTTTTCTGCCTCCATCTATACCACAATCACTGCTGTCTCTGCAATAAGAAATGTAAAAGTTGGACACATAGATGAAACAAAGATTTGATTCATGAAAATAATTTTCTTTTCAGGAGAAGTGGGCTGTAAACGGAATTCTAAAAATTTCAGCCCACCTTCCAGGAGAGGTGGGTTACCTCTAAACTTGAGCAAAGTGAGTAGAACTTCCTCAATATTTTTTAATAGTGATGGCTTGATTTGAGTTTTCTGTTCTTCTGGAAATGTACAGGACAAAAGAGATAGATCGACTAAATGCTTTGATAATTTGGCAATGAAGTCTTACTGATGCTTTGGAAACAGCTTCTACTCTCTGAGTGTATTCAGACAAACAATCTAAAAGATTTCTGTGGACCAAATAAAAAGTGTGGGACGTTATTGTCTTTAATTTTATCCTATAGAACCATTAAGAGGAGCAAATGGGCTCTAGCAGAGGACAGACTGGAGGGGAAATGCTAGATTCCTAGTAGGGAGAAAGCAACTTAGCAGAAAAGAGTATCACCCAAGCAAAGAGAATTTTATGACTAAACTAAGCGGGCAGAGGGGAAAGTTTATAATTACAAAAGAGTTGTATAGAGGCTGAATTGTGTCCCCTCAAAATTAGTATGTTGTAGTCCTAACCCACAGTTCTTCAAAATGTGACTGTTATTTGACAATAGGACCTTAAAAGAGGTAATTAAGGTTAAATGAAGTCTTTACAGAGGGTCCTCATCCAAAATGAATGTTTTCCTTATAAGAAAAGGAGATGATGACACAGGTATACACAGAGGAAAAACCATATGAAGTCACAGGGACTTTCTCTTCTCTCTTTGGCTTGTAGTTGGCTATCTAGCTGTTTAGCAACTATAAGCCAAAGAGAGAAGAGAAAGAAGCCTCAGAGTTCATTAACTCTGCTGACACCTTGATCTTGGACTTTCAGCCTCCAAAACTGTGGAAAAGCAAATTTCTGTTATTTAAACTAACCAGTTTGTGGTACTTTGTTACAATAGCTCTAGCAAACAAATACTGTATGATAGATAATGGTGGACATCATTCACAAGTAACTATGCAGAAAAGAACATGGCAACAAAGACCATGAAACAAAACTTACAGAAAATATGAGTATAGTTATAACAAACATTATTTTACTTCTTCACTGAAGACATATCAAATAAAAATAATAAATAAGGATATATAATACTTACATAACAATTAATTTGACAAATCAACTTGATTATAGATCAATCATGAACAATTATGAATATTAACTGTATATAATTGGACTGAGAAGAGAAGGGGAGGGTGGACTTTGGAAGAAATAGCTTCGTTATAAATGAAGGAGGCAAATGTGCTAATAGTTGGAAAGGAAAATAGCAACAAGAGAGGTTGTTTGCTTAAACAAGTGTGCTTTAAATAATAGAAATAACATCATAAGAATAATCTACTAGAGAGAAATCAATTAGCAATATAGTGGAAATGGAGAAGACTTATCCGAGTCTAGTCCATGAGTAGACAAAAGAAGGGAGAATGTGATCTAATATAAGAATGAGCAGTTGGTCATTGCTAAGAGTGCAGAATAATAGGAACGAAGGCGGAGTATATGTGACGGGTGTAGATGTGGTCATTAAAGGTTGCTAATATTCGCTTCTGATTGTTTTCGTCTTATCAGTGAAACAGGAAATAAAGTGACTGGCTGAGTGAAAGGAGATTTTGACTTGAGTTTGGTGAGGTGAGACTCATGAGCATGATTGTGTGTTTCATCCTGGTCCTGTCCAGATGCTAAGATGTTTGCACAGAGTAGGTGAAGATTTGGACTTAACCAGATTTGTGTGATTGTTAATTTTGGTTTTCCACAATGTGGTATTCTATTATTTGTATCAAACAGAAGATTGAATATGCTTCAATTCATCTAATATCTTGATAAAAACTGGTCTCAGAAATTTTCTGTGCATAAAAGAACTGGGGAAATGGCAGATAGCAATGGGAGAAAAGGCAAACTGAATGTTCCTTAACATTATCCATAAGTATAGATTACCTATGTGATTCATAAAGTGTCATAAGTGTGTTTATAATTTAAATATAAAATAGCAAAGTTGAATGAAGCAAATTTTAGCTACAAGATTGATATGAAATTTTACGAAAAACACAGGAGTAATAGATCACAATAAGCTAAGTTTGGGCAAATGATTAAAAATGATGACTAAAGCCAACAAATAGAACAGTCCAACTCAGATCTAAATATCAGAGTCAATTTTAAGATAACTACAGTGTTTATATCAAGAAAAACTGCTTTTTTCCACTTCTGGAAATGTACATGCATATTTAGCTGTCAGATTTTAAGGTTATATGTACAAAAGCTTGTTGGAGGGATACATAGCCAGTGATTAAAAACAAGAGTGACTAAACCTTAAAGAAAATGATGTATAGGAAAGTTATAAAATATGTAAACTGAGCCCTAGAGTTTCAATAATTTTATGAATATTAATTGTCATTTCTTGAGTTGGATCACAGTTCATGACATGGTATAAGTGCTAAGAGATCACATGGGATAAATCACTTTGCCTACATGAAGTGGCGGAGACACATATAAAGGAGAGAAATTGAACATGATTTGGGTGCCTTTAAATTCTAACTCTCTTATGTTGCATGTACACCTAACTGATTAAATATATAATTTCAGTCTTTAAATTTTAAAATTCTTTAATAAAACAGAATTTCATAAATTTCATCCATACTAAATGGATGTATGAAAATACAGTACAGTGCTATCCATATTGTAGGCATTTATTGTATGTTTCCTTGATAGACCTGATGTTCATTTCTCACCAAATGTCAACTTAAGATTATTTTGCCTTAGGTACCATTACTTTTAAACATTCAGCCTCATGATGTCTTATAGTTTTCCTCTTGAACCAGGCAGTTATGTCTCTAAAGACAAAAACCTGCAAACAAACAATTTTCTTTCTCTTGCTTTGGAATTAGATCATCTGAACATTTAGCAGTCTGTTTGAATTATACTGACAGTACCTTGAGAAACAAGAACCTGATGAGTAACTTTATAATAGTCCAAAGAGAAAGGAGCACATCCTATTGATTGGATGAGTCTAAGAGAGACATCTGCTGGCTACCTTTGAATAGCTACTCTGAGAAATTGTCAGAATCGGTAGTCCTATTTTTTAATGTATAATTAGGAAAAAGAAAAAAAATGTAGTAAAATAATTGAGAACACTTACAGAATTTAGTTTATACAAATAATGTTGATAATTAGACTATAACTGCAAGTTCACAATTAGAAGAACAAGTAGAGGCACTTTAGAAAAATGCTGTAGATGTGCTAATTGCTAATGAAAGTCCTTCTTTTAAATAAGTGGATATTATAGCTATATATCATATACATAAAGTATAGTAAATGCATAATTCTGAAACTAATATAGTATTTAGCTAGGCAAAATCATTTATTACAAATCGAAATCTGAAAAAAGAGTAACAAAGAACAGAACACATTTGGAACATATTATAAAATGTTATCCTCAGATATTAACCCACAAAGTTTTACAACTGTCACACCTTTATATACATATTGGTCTCATAAGACCTTTCCTTTTTTTCAGCTCTATTTATTTATTAATAAAAGTGGTACCCCAAATGCTCATAAATATTATTATGCAGATTTTTTCTACAATCACCATTTCCAAAGATACCAAGGAGAAGAGGGTATAATTTAAGTAATTTTATCTGTTTGGCACAAACTGTCTCATACATAAATTGCTTTTAAAAAATCCATATAAGCAGAAAATTAAACATCAACAAATAAAGCAGAGTCAAAGCCATTGAAAAAAGTAATGTCTCATGCACAAGATCAAACATTGGAAAAGGATTTTAGCCACATGAAAAGTCTCTCTCTTTTTATATAAGTAATTATAAAAATAGCCAGTGATTATATGTTTAGAAGTAGTTTATTCCTTTGACCAACTTTGCAAAACGTAAAAGACTTAATCTCTTTTTTTTTTTTTTTTTTTTTTTTTGAGACGGAGTTTCGCTGTTGTTACCCAGGCTGGAGTGCAATGGCGCGATCTCGGCTCACCGCAACCTCCGCCGCCCGGGTTCAAGCAATTCTCCTGCCTCAGCCTCCCGAGTAGCTGGGACTACAGGCATGTGCCACGATGCCCAGCTAATTTTTGTATTTTTAGTAGAGACGGGGTTTCACCATGTTGACCAGGATGGTCTCGATCTCTTGACCTCGTGATCCACCCACCTCGGCCTCCCAAAGTGCTGGGATTACAGGCGTGAGCCACCGCACCCGGCCAAGACTTAATCTCTTAACAGCAAATTTCTTTGGGTTCAAACTAGTGTTTTACCAGGAAATAGACCTGACTCTTTCTCCTGTTGGCACTATTGCTGCATTGCACATTTGATCCCTTTCCTCTGCAGATGAGTTACTGCAACAGTGACCTTTATTTTGTTTTAAAGAATTGTGACATTTTTGTGTATGAGAGTAAGAAGTTCTAAAGGCACCTTCCCAAGACCTTCACTTTTTTCTTGCATTAATATCAGCTTCAGGCCTATGGGGTTCATCTAGGAAACATCAATTCTTTACCCACCAAGGCCTCTTGTCACTTTTCTTTCTCTCATGTTCCATAGAAAACATCATTATTTTACATTTGTATGGTGTGTGACTCATAAACAATTTCACATTGCAAAAAATTGGTCTTAATAATTCTGCCAATAAAGATTATTTTTCCTGGCTTCATCTAATATTTTTTTCATTCTATTTCCCTTCATTCAAATTATACTCAAGTTAAAATAGAATTGTTTTATTAAACTTATTTCCTATGTTGTTTCAACAAATTTTTGGAAAAAACATATTCTGACTAGAAATAGAAACCAATTATTTTCACTTACACATGAAAAAATTGAGATTCAGAAGGAGTAAATGATTTCCCCAGGATTGTTTACTTTTTTTTTTTTTTTTTATACTTTTTATTGCATTTTAGGTTTGGGGGTACAAGAACATGCAAGATTGTTACATAGGTACCCACATGGCAGTGTGATTTGCTGCCTTCCTCCCCATCACCTGTATCTGGTATTTCTCCCCATGCTATCCCTCCCCAACTCCCCACCCCCTGCTGTCCCTCCCCTTTTTCCCCCGACAGACCCCAGTGTGAGATGCTCCCCTCCCTGTGTCCATGTGTTCTCATTGTTCAACACCCGTCTATGAGTGAGAATATGCGGTGTTTGGTTTTCTGTTCCTGTGTCAGTTTGCTGAGAATGATGGCTTCCA
>PVKV010015579.1:6591-53481 GCA_004027835.1 Alouatta palliata
GGAAGACAGTGTGGCGATTCCTCAAGGACCTAGAAATAGAAATTCCATTTGACCCAGCAATCCCATTACTGGGTATATATCCAAAGGATTATAAATCATTCTACTATAAGGACACATGCACACGAATGTTCATTGCAGCACAGTTTACAATAGCAAAGACCTGGAACCAATCCAAATGCCCATCGATGATAGACTGGACCAGGAAAATGTGGCACATATACACCATGGAATATTATGCAGCCATCAAAAACGATGAGTTCACATCCTTTGTAGGGACATGGATGAACCTGGAAACCATCATTCTCAGCAAACTGACACAGGAACAAAAAACCGAACACCGCATATTCTCACTCATAGGCGGGTGTTGAACAGTGAGAACACATGGACACAGGGAGGGGAGCATCTCACACTGGGGTCTGTTGGGGGGAAAAAGGGGAGGGACAGCAGGGGGTGGGGAGTTGGGGAGGGATAGCATGGGGAGAAATACCAGATAGAGGTGATGGGGAGGAAGGCAGCAAATCACACTGCCATGTGTGTACCTATGTAACAATCCTGCATGTTCTTCACATGTATCCCCAAACCGAAAATGCAATAAAAACTATATATTAAAAAAAATTAAATGTTAATTGCTTACTTACACAATTTTTACAAAAATACATATGGCCAAGTAAACATATCAATAGTCTCTCTCAGGTTCTTGAAAGGGGAGTTGGGCAACTTAATGTCCCATTTCATTCATTTAGTGGTAAGACTGTCCCTGTTTAAGAAGTTTTAGTTTTATCCAGAAAATAGTATATGTCAGACATGGACAACAACTAAAAGATTTCAAACAGAGAGAGGGGCAACAGTTCTGTGAACTTTTCTATTTCAGTAAGTTATCAATTTCAATAGCATATAATAATTTTTAGTGTCCAAGTACTGAACCAGAAGTCATGTAAGAAATGTTTGTTGAAGTCGACAGTAAATTTGAATGTATGCAACTAAAGTTTACTACAATAAAAAAATTATATAATTCCATCAAGGTAAGAAAGAGTTGAAAAAATAATTTATATAAATCAAATCCTGTTTTTAAATTATAACTGTTTTCTTAGAGATACATCAAATTAAAATTTATAAGCATGGTATCACCATGCTTTTGCTGAAATGTAATTCTCATTGAATTATACCAGCTTGAATTATAAAAAGGTCATATAATATCTATAATCCTTCTTTTGGAACCATAAGAATTGCTCTTCTTTTCAAATATGTATAGATTATAATGACAGAGAATATTCAATAGAACAAGAATTTCTCTCTGTGATATCAGGAATGCTTTTATTAAATTTGTTTGAAGCAACATACCATGATGAAAATAACATTGATCCTGAGATTTGAAGGCAAAGGTTAAAGTCTCAATTCTGAACCTTAGTAATTCTGTAACTGTGGACAATCACCTATGTCTTTTATGCCTCATTTTAGTATTTCAGATCATGTCTGTAATAATAAAAATCTGTTATTAATATTATGAACTTAACTGAAGATAGAGATAGATTTCTCTAGCTAAACATCACAAGAAGAAAAAGACTTCTTTATCTAATAAAGATCATAATATGAAATGCATAGATATAAAAACACTCCTTTCTATGTTTTAGTTATTGTGCTGCAAGATTTGCGTACATTATAACATCTAATTCTCAAACTAACAATATGATAAAAATGCTGACACTATAATTTTTATTTTACAGATAAAAAATTTATGAAAAACAAATACTTGCCCAAGACCATCATCATTTAAATGGTGAAGGAAGGATTTGAACAGCACATGCAGCTTCTCTAGTCTGCATGTAAAAATAGGTACATACTATGAGTGAGAACATGCGGTGTTTGATTTTCTGTTCTTGTGTCAGTTTGCTGAGAACAATGGTTTCCAGGTTCATCCATTTCCCTACAAAGGACACGAACTCATTGTTTTTTATGGCTGCATAATCACAGGGAGGGAAGCATCACACACTGAGGTCTGTGGGGGGGGGGATAGGGGAGAGACAGTAGGGGATGGGGAGTTGGGGAGAGATAGCATGGGGAGAAATGCCAGATATAGGTGATGGGGAGGAAAGCAGCAAGTCACACTGCCATGTGTGTACCTATGCAACAATCTTGCATGTTCTTCACATGTACCCCAAAACCTAAAATATAATAAAAAAAAGAAAAATATAATGGATTAATACTTTTAAATTATGTGAATGCATTTTAAATAAAGGGGGGAAATTACATTAAAAAAATAGGTACATACTGCTCCATATTTTGCTTCCAATGATCTCAAGATGGAATTTTAAAATCTTGTTTAAAGTAGTATTAATATATATTTATTTATTTGAAAACTCTATATTTAAAAATAGAAACTTTTAAAATTATAAAGCATGGTAGTTCCATAAAATTAATTTGTTAGTTCATTATTTTTTAGTTTACATGTGACACTGATCAAAACTTAAATGATGTTCAAAAATATAATTAAAGAATGGATTAATGCTTTGTTTCCAAAATATAATATTTTTGTGTAAGAGCAAAAAATGTATGACTATATTATGTGTGATTTATAATTTGTAATTTCAAACAGTTTCTAAAACTTTGGCTTTTTCTCATTCGAATATTCAAGAAAAATATATGTTTACTCAAATAATAGTTTAAGAAAATGACTTCCCTTTTTTCCTTTTTCTCATAGTTGAGTCCTAAGATCCTTCCTCCCCCTTCACCATTAATTTAGAAAAAGTAGAGGAAAAAATTTAAAGGTTAAAGTGAGAGCCTACAAATCCTTGTCTTTGCATTGGCTTATTTTTCCCAGGGAAGATTCTTCTTTAATTTAATTTAACAAACATTTATAATTCCCACCATGTACCAGATCAAGACAGAGGATTAAATAATTAAGGCCTCCCCATCATACTCTGGTTAGGGAAAGCTAAAAAAGAACTTATATATTGATATATTAGAACAAATGGAAGATGGTTTACAAAGATAAAGCTTGAATCCTGAATGATCAGTAACATTTACTAATATTTTGTATTGACTAATATTTTGCATTTGTTAAGTTTTTGTTTTGTTTTGTTTTAACCTTTGTGAATAACAACTGGAATGGAGTAGCATAAAAATAGTAAAAAAAAAAAAAAAAAACCCAGAAACAATACCATCTATGAATTCCTGGAAGCAAGAAAAGACATGGCATGTTTGAGAGATGAACTACAATCCAACTCTTTAGAGTTATTTACATGGAAAGGGAAAAGTAAACAGAGGAGTGGATGCCAAAGGAACAGATTGTGAAAGAATATGTGAAATAGTTTTTTATTTTATCACAAGTAATAGAAAATGATTAAAGACCTTTAGGATAATAGGCACCAAATACTGGTTTGCATTTAAGGAAATTTTTAAAAGAATAAGACAGGGGTCAGATATACTCAGTTAATGTCTGTTTTAGTTATTCAGAGAAAAGATTATAATGGCTAGGTCTAGAGTGGTGGCAGTCGGGTTGGAGAAAAAGGGAATAATCAAGTAGAATCAAGGAAAGTTAAACTGCAGAACTTGTTTGAATGTGTCAGTTGAGGCAAATGGAAAAGACAAGAATGATGAATGAAGTTCCAAATTAAGTAAACTGGGTAGACAAATGATACTTTGAGAAGCTTAACCTTGTTAACTAGGGTAGAGGATTCTGATTCAGGTTTAAAACTACATGTAGGAGTTCAAGATGGAGAGATATGTAGTGTATTAGTTCATTTTCAAACTGCTATAAAGAAATACCTGAGACCAGGTAATTTATAAAAGAAAAAGGCTTAGTTGACTCACAGTTTCACATGGCTGAGAAGGTCCAGGGAAACTTACAACATGCCAGAAGGTGAAGCAGGCACATCTTACTTGGTAGCAAGTAAGAAAGAGCATGCAAGAGTAGGGAAAACTGTTTTATAAAACCATCAGATCTCATCAGAACTCACTCACTAGGACAAGAGCATAGGGGAAAACACCGCTATGATCCAATCAGCTCCCACTTAGTCCCTCCTTTGACATTCAGTGATTATGGGGATTACAATTCCAGATAAGATTTGGGTGGGACACAGAGCCAAACCATATCAGGAAGACAGGTAAGTAGGTAGGTAGGTAGATAGATTAGATAGATAGATAGACAGATAGATGATACATACATAAGTACAGTACATACGTATTAGATAGATCTGTCCAATAGAGAACTGAGCAAAAGGAAATTTATGCTGCAGAGAAAGTGTAAACTACAGATGTTAGTTTGGAAATTAAAGCTATGCTAATCAGTCATTTTCATTAAAAAAGATGTGTACAAATATCTGAAGCACATTTTGAAACCATAAAAGTCCACAAAGTTTTCTTTTCTGATTAATGTGGAGAAAGTAAAAAGAAACTATTATTCCCACTCTAACAGAGTCGTCAAGATGGTACAACTAAAAATCAGAATATCATGGTTTTTTCAACTCATCATAGAGTTATAGTCACAGAAAACATAAATAACTAAAATCCAAAGAAGAGCAAGGCCTTCACAGAAGAGAATAGAAGAAGAACTCCTCTCATTAGCTGGCAGAGGGACAAGATGAAGAGGAAGCTACCACAGATGGAGTGAGACACAGGCAACAGAATATTGAAATAGTTTTGAATAATTTTAGTAATTGTCATCTACTAAGAGATGGATCAGGAAGGGGAACTCTAATAAACCTGTATTAAACTCTTAGCTTCAACCTAAAGGAGATTTGAGTCATTTGAGCTAAGTCAAGATATCAGAGAATAACTCCTCTGAGGCATTTTAGGCTTTCAGCTACCATAGCCCAGGAGTGGGGCAGGAGAACTGAGAAAAAATCCTCTAAGCCATTCCGGGCTCTTATAAAGTGTCAGGCAGGAGCTAGAGAACTGCGCCAAGAGAAATTGCTCAAGAAACAGAGAAACATGGTAGCAGAAAGCAGAGTGAACCTACCAACTACCTACAAAACTGTTAGCTAAAAACTAAAGTAGACAAAGGTCTCTTCTAGTATGGAAAACTGACAACTTGTTTGTAAAGGATAACGAAATCCCTCAAACTGTGACAGTTCAAAGACAAGTCCTGCTAAGGAAAATTTCCAAAACCAGGATCCAGACATTTCTAACCAGTGCTAAAATGAATCAAGCTAAAACTCTTAACAAAGCCCCAGCAAGCTCAACTGCAGATCAGTTTGATTCAGTTCCTCACTGCAGCATGCTAATAGAAAAGGTAATATGCTGTTTTCTGAGGTTATATATTATTTACTCTAGTCTCTGGTAGACTTTTATATAAAACAAAATTGCATAAAATTAATTGTTTAAAATTAATTAAACTTGCATAAAATAACATGCATATATATTCAGGAAGAAGCAATTAAATGTGTCTCCTCTCATCACCAGAAAAGAGAATAGTCAGTGCAAATAAATCCAGAGATGTAACAGACATTTATCAGAGAGTATTTTAAAATAGCTATAATAAAAATGCTAAAGAATTGGGAGATTTCAGCAGAGAGGTAGAACTATAAAAGTTCAAATGAAAATGTTAGACATTAAAAATATAATAGGAGAAAGGAAGAATTTATCTAATGGGATCAAAAGCAGACTGGACCAGCAAAATAAAAAACAAATTTGAATCTGGATGTATAAAACATTACATAAATACTTTTTAAAAGAAACCATTTTATAACAGAGAAAAAATGAAAGCAGTGTGTTCAAGAGAGGTGAAAATATTAAGTGATCCAAAGGATGAGCAATTTAAGTTACAGAAAAACAAGAGAGAACGAGTTAGAAAACATATTTGAAGATTACTGATCACAAACTTCCCAAATTTAACAATAGATATAGACAAACAAGATTCAAGACATCTAATGAAATACAAGCATAATGATCATTTAAAAGAAACACCTTTACCTTGTGAATACACATTCTACTCAACAGCACTTGGAACATTCTTTACGATAGACCACATGATAGGTCAGAAAATGAGTATTAACAAATTTACAAAAGATGAAAATCATATCACGTATTTTTGGTATAATAGAATAAATCTAGAAATCAATAACAGAAAAAATGTTGCTAACTCTACTACGGAAATCAACATGTTCCTCGATAATGAATGGGTCAACGAAGAAATTAAAAAGGAAATTTGGAAATGCCTTGAGACAAGTGAAAATGGAAACACTACATACCAAAACTTTTGGGACACAGTCCTAAAAATGTATAGCAATAAGTGCCTAGACCAAAAAAGTAAAAATCTTTCAATAAACAGCCTACAATGCACCTTAATGAACTAGGATAGCATGAAAAAGTAGATGCAATATAAGCAGAAGAAAAGAAATAATAAAGATCAGAGTAGAAATAAAAGGACTAGAGATGTAAAAATTTCAAAAGATCCACCAAAGGGTTGGTATTTTAAAAAGATGAACAAAATCAACAAGCCTTTATCTAGATAAACTAAGAAAAAAAAGGACTCAAATCAAATAAGAAATTAAAAAAACATATTAGAAGTGATACCACAAAAATATAAAGGATCATAAGCAAGAACTTCATGACTAAAACACCAAAATCATCAGCAACAAAAGCCACAATAGTCAAATGTGCTCTAATTAAACTCCAGAATTTCCGTACAGCAAAAGAAACAATCATTAGAGTGAACCCACAACCAACAGAATGGGAAAAAATTTTTGAAGTCTACCCATCTGCCAAAGGGCTAATATCCAGAATCTACAAAGAACTAAAGCAGATTTACAAGAAAGCAAACAAACAAACAAACCCGTTCAAAAGTGGGCAAAGGATATAAACAGACACTTTTCAAAGGAAGATATATATGAGGCCAACAAACATATGAATAAATGCTCATCATCACTGGCCATTAGAGAAATGCAAATCAAAACCACATTGAGATACCATCTCACACCAGTTAGAATAGTGATCATTAAAAAATCTGGAGACAACAGATGCTGGAGAGGATGTGGAGAAATAGAAACACTTTTAACACTGTTGGTGGGAGTGTAACTTATTTCAACCATTGTGGAAGACAGTGTGGTGATTCCTCAAGGACCTAGAAATAGAAATTCCATTTGACCCAGCAATCCCATTACTGGGTATATACCCAAAGGATTATAAATCATTCTATTATGAACACACATGCACATGTATGCTCCTTGTGGCACTGTTTACCACAGCAAAGACTGAAATGCCCATTGATGATAGACTGGACAAAGAAAATGTGGCACATATACACCATGGAATATTATGCAGCCATAAAAATGATGAGTTCATGTCCTTTGTAGGCACATGGATGAATCTGGAAACCATCATTCTCAGCAAACTGACACAAGAACAGAAAATCAAACACTGCATGTTCTCACTCACAGGCAGGTGTTGAACAATGAGAACACATGGACACAGGGAGAGGAGCATCACACACTGGCGTGTGCTGTTGGGGGTTAGGGGAGGGACAGCAGGGGGTTGGGAGGGGTAACATGGGGAGAAATGCAAGATATAGGTGATAGGGGGATGGAGGAAGCAAACCACATTGTCAGGTATGTACCTATGCAACAATCCTGCATGATTTGCACATGTACCAAAGAATCTAAAGTGCAATTTAAAAACAGACTATTACAAACAACTAATAAATTGAAAACTTTAGAAGAAATTGATAAATTCCTGGGCACATATAAGTTACCAAGATTGAATCTTAAAGTAGAAAACTTGAACATACCAATAATGAATAATGAAACTGAGGCAGTAATAAAAACTCTCCCATAACAAAAAAGCTTCAAACCTGATGGCTTCCCTACTGAATTCTACCAAATATCTAAAGAAGAAACAATATTAATTCTCAAATTCTTCCAAAAGATTCAAGTGGAGGAAACGATTCCAAACTTATCCTATGAGGCCAGCATTACCTTGATGCTAGAAACAGACAATAATACAATAATAGTATCATCAAAAACTACAGGATAATATCCCTGACAAACATAGATGAAATATCCTCAATAAAATACTAGTGATGTGAATTTAATGGTATTTTTAAAATATCATTCACCATGATCAAATGGCATTTATCCTAGGAAATGCAAAGATGGTATGTCATATGCAAATAAATAAGAGGTATATCACTTATATATTAAAAAAAAAGAACATCAATGTTAAAAAAAAGTTATTTCAATAGAGAAAAAACATTGAATAAAACACAACATTCATTCATAGTATAACTTCCCAAAATTATATATATTAGGAATATCCTCAAGACAATATAAGGCACATATGACAACTCCACAGCTAACTTCCTATTGAATGGGAAAAATTTGAAAGTTTTCCTCTAAGATGTGAAACAATACAAGAATACCCACTTTTATCACTTTTATTCAATGTAGTACCGTAAGTCTTAGTCTGAGCAATTAGGTAAGGGAAAGAAATAAAGGATATACAAATTGGAAAAAAAGAAAATCAACTTGTCAAGTTGTCCTTATTGGCAGAGAATATAATAATATATAGAAAATCTTAAAGACTCCTCCAAAAACTATTAGAACTAATAAATGAATCTGGTAAAGTGGCCATACACCAAATCAACATGCAAAAATCAGTAGCACCTCTGTACACCAATAGGAAACCACTGAAAAACAAATCAAGACAGAATTTCCACTTACAATAACTACTAAAACAATAAAATACATAGCAAGAAATTTAACCAGGGTGGTTAAAGATCTCTACAATAAAAACTATAAAACATTGATGAAAGAAAATGAAGATGCAAATAAAGAGAAATACATGTTCATGGATTTGAAGAATTAATATCATTAAAATGTTCATATGATCCAAAGAGATCTATAGATACAATGCAATCGCCATCAAAATACCAATGGCTTTCTTCACAGAAATAGAAAAAAAAAACAAAACCCTTAAAATTGACATGGAAATGCAAAGATCCCAGGTAGCCAAAGTGATCTTGAGCAAAAAGGACAAAGCTGGAGGCATCACACTGTCTGACTTCAATATATACCACAGAGGTATAGTAAACCCAATAGCATGACACTGGCATAAAAACTGACACATGGGTTAATGGAAGAAAAAAATTAACCTAGAAATCAATTTTCATATTTACATCCAACTGAATTTTGACAGTTGCCAAGAACATGTAGAGGTTGAGGGTAAAGGGGATAACAGAGGTTTGTCAATGAGTACAAAGTTACAGTTAGTTAAGAAGGATATTTTCTGGTGTTCTATTATATAGTAGGGTAACTATATCTAATAGCATGTATTGTACATTTCAAGATAGTTAGAAAAGAAAACCTGAAATCTTCTTCATCACCACAAAGAGGTGCTAATTACCCTGGTTGATCATTAGGCAATGTACACCTATATTAAAACATCAAAGTATAGTCCCACAAATGTATACAATTATTATGTGTCAAGATAAAAAATGTAAATGATCACATCTAAGTGTATTATAGATGAATTGTTAATAACATCAAAATATCAAGTGCATAAAGAGAACAAACATAATATATAAAATAAACAGTGAAACAAATAAAAGCCAATTTTTATTTTATTTTTCTTTTCATTTTCACTTTTTAATTGTAGAGATGTGGGTCTCACTATGTTGCTCAGGCTAGATTCAAAGTCCTGGATTCCTACAGTAACCAAAATAGTATATATCCAAAGGAATATAAGTCGTTTTATCATTAAGACATATGTATGCCTATGTTCACTGCAGCACTATTCAAAAGACATGAAATCAATCTAAATGCCTATCAATGGTAGACTGGATAAAGAAAATGTAGTATACACCATGGAATACTATGCAGCTATAAAAAAGAATAAGATCACGTCTTTTGCAGCAACATGGATGGCACTGAAAGCTATTATCCTAAACTAAGTAACATAGGAACAGAAAAGCAAATACTGCATGTTCTCATTTATAACTGGAAGTTAAACATTGAGTGCACATGTGTACTTAATGGCAAAGGGTGGGAGAAGAAAGAGGATAGAAAAACTACCTGTCATATACTCTACTGATTACCTGGGTGGCAAAATAGTCTGTACACCAAACCCTCATAACATGCAATTTACCTATATAACAAACCTGCACAGGTATACATGAAGCTTAAAAAAACAAGAGTGATTATCATCTGGAAAACACAAACAAATTCCTGTGTTAAAATTATTCTCCACCCTCAGCCTCCTATGAAGTTGGGTCTATACGCATGTACCACTGAACTCGGCTAAGTCAATTTATAATCAGAAATAGAGAACAAAAAAAGTATAGTAATGTTTTTAACATTCTGAAAGAAGAAAATTGCACATTTCAAGTTCTATATCCAACTTAGTTTTTTAACAAGTGTGAAACAAAGAAAGTTTCAGACAAACTGAAGAAATGTATCATCAGGAACAATGAATCACAGGAGAAGCTAAAAAAGATTACTCAGATTACTTTTAAAATGATACCACATGAACCACAAAATTGCAAGAAGGGATGAAAAGCATCAGAAAGGTGAAATATTTGTGTAAATGCTACAAAACATTTTAAGCATTTTTAAAAAAGAAATAATCATTTATCTTCAGTTTGTAGAGGAAAAATTTACAACAAATAAATCACAAATGCCAAAGCTGGAAGAGGTGGAATTGTACTCTGGTAAAATTTTTATACCATAAAATATAGTTATTTGATGGAAGATAGTAAAAAAATTAAAAGGCATATTTTAATGGCCATCAAAATTTTACGTACATATTAAATACATAAGACAAAATAAAATATTAAAAATACCTTTAATCAAAAATAAGACACAAAAATATAAAAGTATTTTAAAATAACTAATGATAGAAATAGTAAAAAAAAAAAAAAAAAAAAAAAAAAAAAAAAAAAAAAAAAAAAAAAAAAAAAAAAAAATTTTAAAAAAAAAAAAAAAAAAAAAAAAAAAAAAAAAAAAAAAAAAAAAAAAAAACATAGTAAGTGGAAGACTTTACCCCAACTTCATTAAAAACTACAGAAACTATACGGGAACCAAACAAATCATTTGAATCTAGTCTACTATATAGAAAACTTTAAAACAAAACTACATGGTGCTTATAAGAAACCTGCTTTAAGTATAAAAATCCTTGTAATTAAAATAAGTTGAAATTTAAAAAAGGAAAAATAATTTTACAAACACTAATGATAAGAAACTGACATAGCTATATCAATATCACAGAAAAGTAAAGTTTGTCTAATTCAAGAAAAATGATTTCTGGGAAAGTAGAAAAACATTTCCTATGATAATAAGGTGAATTAACCAGGAAAACATAAAAATCCTCTGTGTGTACCTAATAAGGGCATGTCCAAACACATATATTAAATATTGACACAACTTAAAAACTTACCTATATAACAATCCTGCAAATGTATATATTGAGCTTAATAAAAGAGTGATCATCATATGGAAAAAACAAACATAGCTTTAAAAAGAATTAGAACACTCATAATAATAGGAGTTTTAATTTAATGTTTAAGCTAGATGTGAATAGTAAATATCTGAGTGGAAGTAATATGGTTTGGCCGAGTTCCCATCCAAATCTCATCTTGAATTGTAGCTCCCATAATTCCTGTGTGTTGTGGCATCTACCCAGTGGGTGATAACTGAATCATGGAGGCAGTGTCTGCCATACTTTTCTCATGTTAGTAAGTCTCACGAGATCTGCTAGTTTTAGAAGGCAAAATGAAACCCCTTTTGCTTGGCTCTCATTCCGTCTTGTCTGCCGCCATGTTAAGACATGCCTTTCAACTCCCGCCATAATTGTGAGGCCTACCCAGCCACATGAAACTGTGAGTCTATTAAACCTCTTTTTTTCCTGTATAAATTACTCAGTCTCAGGTATGTCTTTATTAGCAGTGTGAAAACAGAGTAATACAGGGGGGGAACAAATTTAATAAATATAAGAAATTAGTGTATGGATATGCAGTTCAAGAGAGTAAAATTAAAGAATTAATTAAATTGTGAAGTCTGATGACTTTTGATAGAAAATACAAAATGAGGAAGTGAAGTCCTAGTGAGAAAGAATGAGCATGGCGTTCAACCAATTGGCCTGAGGAAATAAGAACATGTGATTTATATTAATTAAAATTAACTTTTAATTGTTTTTCTAAATCTTTATCTTTACCTAATTGAGATGATTGCTTATATTGATTATAGTTGCATATGAGGGGATAAAGAGTAAATGCATTTCTAAATGTGAAAAAATGTTCACATTTACAATCCCTAGGATTGTTTATCTCAAATATTTGACATTTATGGGACCACATAGGCCATCAATTTTAAATGATTTAAAAAGTTAAATATCATACTTTTAAACTAATGCAAATATTTAATTGATAATAAAATAGTAGTTTACGTCAGTTAGAGGAAAAGTAATGTTTTGTTTTTAAGACACTTGCATCTTGATAATGTATAGATTGAAGCATGTGCTAGAGTTTAGGTTTTGGCTATTCAGCAGGTTTCTTTTCTTATTTTTATATGTATTCCATATGTATAACTCAGTGCTAATGTCATCAAGAATAGCTGATGACATTTGATAGCTATTTCAAGTATCTCAGTATATATGCATAGAACAAAGATCTAGAAATGAAGGCAAGCTTTCTTACTAAAAACTACTTTAAGCTCCGATGCAAAACTGACAGGACATAACGTTCAAAAGATGGAAGATCGAGTATTTCGGTTTAAAATAGAGGCAAATCAATTTTAAATCTGCTCTTTGATCAGATTCTGGTATGGAAACTCTTTTCTCAGAGTCTATGTTTGTAGTTGAATGTGGTTTTAAAATGTGACCATTAGTTATTTTCTATAATGAAGAAAAAGGTATGGTAAAATGTCAAGCTCTAAATAGTGGAATCATTTCCCACACAGTTTGTTCTTTAAAATGCTAAGATCATATCCTGGCATTAAATATTGTAAAGATTCTGAAGCAATGATAAGTTCAAGCTATTTAGTATACAAAATACATCACTTGAGCCAGCTCCTGGAAACCTTTACAAAAAATGTTTACTTTTCAGAATTTCCTCCAGTTTCAAAAAAGGGAGCATCTTTTTTGTTTTATAGCTAGTACACATTGGAATAGTAAGTAAGTCTTGCATTTATTATACTTACTCTAGCACTACACACTGAAAACAAGTTTTGTTTTGTGATTTGTTCATGGAGTTACATCTTCCGTTACTTTTTACCCTAGAATTCTCAAATCAGGAGGTGGTTTTTAAAGCCAGCAGTTTCTCTTGGATAGAGTTTATAAAAATTCAAAATCACAAGGCAGCTCCTTAGTTGTTTTTCATAATTTCTGATCCTATTCTAGTTTATATCATTATTCACAGATAAATCATCTTAATCATTAATAATAATCATTAATCAAGGAAACAAATATATTGTGTAGTTTTGAGGAATGATCTCAACAAAAATGTCATTGATAAGTTTTTTCACAAATGAATGAAGTTTATCTATGCCAAGAACATTTTCACATTTTTCAAAAGAATGTCTTCATCCTATTAAAAAGGAAAATGTCATGGCAAAATGTGGGGGCCCATGCCTGTAATCCCAGCACTTTGAGAGGACAAGGTAAGAGGATTGCTTGAGCTCAGGAGGTTGAGCTATGATCATGCCACTGTACTCTGGCCTGGAAGACAGAGTGAAACCCTGTCAAGAAAAAGAAAGAAAGAAAGAAAAAAGAAAAAAAGAGAGTAAGGAAGGAAGGAGGGACAAAAGGAGGGAAGGAAGGAAGAAATGAGGGAGGGAAGGAAGGAAGGAAGGAAGGAAAGAAGGAAGGAAGGAAGGGAGAAAGAGAAATAGAAAAAGAAAAAGAGAAAAAAGAAAGGGAAAGAAAGAAAAAGAAAGAAAGAAAGAGAAGAAGAAAGGAAGGAAGGAAGGAAGGAAGGAAGGAAGGAAGGGCATTATTTAACTAGTCCATATTTTATACTTTATTGTTATGTACAATGTAATAGTATCATTTGATAAACTATTTTTATTGTAATATTTAAATTGTTGTTTAACAACTATTTATGCATACCAACAAACACTTCTTATCTGTTTAGCTTTTGACATATTTTGCTAATTAGATAAGGTGGAACATGTGAAACAACAGAAAATCTAACAAGTAACTTTATAAGACCCAAGTAGCCATTATGTATCAGGAAAATGTTTAAGAACTTATTAATTAATAAGCATACATTTTTTACCAAAATAATCTTTCATTTCAAATTTCAAAAATACATGGGCAGAAGTACTTTTACTGTTTCCCTAAAATACCAGCAGACTATCTGAGAAACACTGGAAAAGCTATCATTGATAAATTATATTACATATATTATATTGATATTCCTTCTAGCATAGAAGACCAAATAGATATTGATCTGTTTGTCAACACATGTAATATTTTGGGAATAAGATTTGAGTTAACTTCTCTTTTGTTGGCTTTATCTACTATCATGGAAAAAAAAAAAATCAAGCTGCTCTGTAATTGTTTACATGTTGTGTTCAATGGAATACCTGGAGTTACAAATGGATGATGTGAGATCCTGACAGGTAGAATCCAAGTCCAGGATCTCCTATACGGTAGATACTCTATTCAACTCAACTAGTTTTCAATCGCTTAGTAGAACAGTGATTCTCAAAGTTTAATGAGCATACACATGACTTTTCAAATTGCAGATGCTTTGCATTAGGTCTGGGATGGGGCCTGAGATTTGTATGTTTAAGTAGCATTCACATATTGAAGGTGTCAGTAGAGACTGATAGAACTGAGTTTACTTCGTATTTGTCTGTGTTGATCATTGGTGGGGTAGGTACTTTTTCTTCTCACATTCTCCAGATCCTTCCCTGATGTTCTCACTAGTTACCACTTATCACTGATTTTCCTAAACAAAGTTTTTTTCTATTTTTTCCCTCACATTCCTGATTCTGATAAAATTCTTGATACAATAAGTGTGATTAAGCAAAAATAATGTTACATATTATTTCAAATACTTCTGAATTTCCTTTCTTTTTTTGTGCTGTGTGTTGTTACTTCTGGTAGGCTTCAGAGCTTTTTCTTTTCTGATTTATTTTAGAATTAAATAACTTACACAATTCTGAAGATTGAATACATAAAAAAACTTATACAGGCACAATAAATATTTGTATTGTCTATTTCCATAAGAATTGCTGTAATGATACAATTTCATAAATAGTTCTATTGATTTTTAGAATAATGGCATTTTAAAAATATTACTGTTTAAGATACAAACAGAAATTATGACATAAAAAATCTTTTTAACGACTTCTAAGAAAAATACTCCAAACAATTGAGTTCAAAGATCTTAACTATTATTAAATAGCATATTTATCAAATAAAGAGGACATTTAACAGCTGTTTATAAAATTCATGTATTATAGATGTGAATTTTTGTTCAACATTTGTATTTGAATGTTTAATTCAGAGCTCTTAGTCGAATCCACTTTCTTTTTATGTGTCAAAACCTCATTCTGCTTCTATAACATCTCGCTTAATCTCTCCATCACTTACAAGTACAAACCTCAAAAAGAGTGGTAAAAATTGTTTTTTACTCCTTCCTGGAATTACAAGAACAAATAGAAGCACTAAAATGAATGTTAAAAGTGTCAGTAAATTTATTTTAAAATGTCATAAACTTTCTTTGAATCACTGTAAAAAGTATCTACTGCTTTTACATATTCCATGTATTTTTACCAATGTTATAATTATTTCCATTTTATATGCATATATTTATATCTATTGATCTATCTACCTGCCTACTCTGATGCAAAGTGAATCTATCACTAATATAGCTACCACCTCATATTCATGTACATCACTGTAGCATCCAGAGACACTAGAGAAGGTAAAAATCTTTGAATTCATTAGCATGAAAGTTACTGTGCGCTAAATATTTTATGTAACAAATGATGTCAGAGGTACCAACAAGTCCACAAATATTACATAATTTACCTACACAATGCATTCAAACGTGCACTTAATTATTTTTTAGTTTATATAATTTTCTAGCCCCCCACTCCCCCAACACAAGGAAAAACCTTTGTGCCATCTACATCTTTGTTGCTTATGCAGATAATAAACAAATAAAAAGACATACAAACTTTTTTAAAAGTAGAAAGGCTCATGAAGCCAAATAAATCTAGGCATGTATAAAGAATATAATGTGAATGATATATTTCAGATAAATTAAAGAAAGACATGATATTTGAGCAGCATGTTAGATCGTTCTGCATTGCTACAAAGGATACCTGAGACTGGCTCACATTTCTGCAGGCTGTACAAGAAGCATAGTGCCAGTGTCTGCTTCTGCTGAGGGCCTCAAGAAACTTATAATCATGGCAGAAATTGAAGGGGGATCAGGCATGATCCTTCTCTCACTTGGCGAGAGAGAGAGGAGGACGTGCAAGGCTCTTTTAACAACCAGCCCTCAAGTTAACTAATAGAGAGAATTCATTCTTTACTGCCACATGGGCAAGAAGCCCTTCATGAGGGATCCACTCTCCATGACCCAAACACCTCCCTCTAGGTCCCACCTCCAACACTGTGAATCACCTTTTAACGTGAGATTCGGAAAGGACAAATGTTCAAATCATATCAAGCAGAGAGAGTTGAATTAAAGGAGGAGGCAAGTTATCGTGTATCTGTAGTAGATCATAGCCATGAAATTTTACTTCATAAGTAATAAGGTGCCATCAGAGGAATTCGGTGAAGGGAGCAATGAACGCTGACTTAGATCTCAAAAAGTTTATTTAAGATTGTTACATATTTTTAAAAAGGAGCAGAAGCAGAGATATCAATATTCAAGCTTTTATAATACTTGTGAGAAAAAATAATAGTGGCGTAAGCCAGTGTGGTAGTTGTGAAAGTGTGGAAAGTTTTTGAAGTGACCACATTTTCTGTCATATTGGATGTGCAATGTAAGACAAAGAGAGGCAGCATAAATTTTTTGTTTAAAAAACTGAGTTCATGGAATATCAGTTTATTGCAATGTGGAAAACTAGAGAAGGCACTGGTTTAAGATGGTGTTTTCATTAAAGATCAGTCACAAAAGCTGAGAATATTCTAGGGTTTCTGGGTTGTTTTTTTTTTCTCTTTTTTTTTTTTTTCCAACTTTTTAGCACATGGATTTCAATGCTGGTAATTGTTTACAACAGTGTCAAAAGCACACGAAGTTCTTACCGCGGAAGATAATTATGCCTTGGAGAAAGATCTGGCCAACTGATTTCCTTGGGCCAATGAGATGTAAAATAAGCTCTAGGAACCAGTGCATGACCTTCAATCTTTACTAAGTAGCTAGTAATGTTCTACATGATTGGTGCTCCATAATTTTGCACCTTTGAGTTAAGTTTACATGGAACAGAATCCCCACATTACCCAGTGATTAACTTGCAGTCTTAGTAATAACTATGTCAACGAGATTTTGGAGTTTTTTGTTACTGCAGTTTCAACTACTCCTCTGGACTAATAAGCTATAACTACTCTAAGGTTAGTTACTTTAACAAGTTCAAGAAATAGCTCTTTTTATTTATTTTTTTTTTTTGTATTTTTGTTTTTTTCCTTTTTGTGGAGAATGGGGTCTCACTATATTGCTCAGGCAGGTCTCAAACTCCTGGGCTCAAGCTATCCTCCCGCCTCTGCCTCCCTAAGAGCTGGGATTACAGGCATGAGCTACAGCACCTGGTCAAGAGATAGCTCTTTAAAATTTCCTGCATTTAAATCTTTTGCCTATCTCCTCCATTGAAATAATGCAATCAGCAAGCCATCTGGCAAAAAATGTCAATAAGTACAATCTGATAGTTTTCTAACTTGAAGGTAGAAATGAGGAGCAGAGGGATGGATATGGAGCTGTCAGACAATACGCTATTTGGCATTGTCTACGACTTTGACTACTCAGCAGAAGAGAATAGCCACGTTTCTTTCCAATAGATGCAACTATCCTTTGTCCAAAGGAAAACTTGCTTGCTTTCATGAAAAAGGGAGACTAAAGTCATCAGTCACTGCTTTTATCTCCTGGTGACATCAATATCTCTTCTAGTTTATTTTCTATTTATAAAATGTCATTACTTTCTTCAAGACCATTATCTCAGATAACTAACTCCAAAAGATAATGTTTCCTTGGATTTCTTCTGGGTGGTTACTTTATCAGTCAGTGTTATCTCATGTAAACAGAAACTACTCTAGGAATTGGAATGGAGGCAGTTCTGGATTTTTTTTTTTTCAAAAGTGCAATTGAAGGAATGTGGAAAAATATAGGGATAGGTGAGATTCCCAAACGCTGGATACACGTAGAAATTCACTATTACTTTTAGGGCTGGAGGAGGGTAAGAAATGGTGTTACTCCAAGTCCGAGTTTGCTTTCTCACCTGAGGCTTTTACTGCTGTGTTTGTACTGGCTGAGCAGAAAGACGGAGTATCACCTCTACGTGCAGCTGCCCTAACCACCGTAACTGATGCTGCCCCAGTCCCAGTGCTCTTTCCACTGTTACTCCTGCTCTCTAAGTTTTCTCAATACTACTTTTCCTACCGTCACTGCGTGGGCAACCACTGCCAGAAACATTCTCAGAAGCTATAAAAATATTTTATAATTCCTGCCGCCTTCCAGTCTCCTACCAGTATCTCACATCAGCAGAAACTGACAGGAAACCATCTGAAAAGAGAGTCTAAAAAATGTATTTTATATCACTCCAGGCCAGAAATGGACATGTTTAATTTCTACTGTGGTTTGTAGAAATGGATTCCTACTATGCTAACTGATATCAGACACTCCTACAAAGAGGACAGTAAATGGAATGGCTTAAGGCATGCTACATTGGAGATCCAAGTGGAGACGCTGAGTAGATACCTAGATAAATGTCTGATTTCAGTGGAAGATGTAGGATGGAGATAAAATCCTAGAGTTAGGTGGTATATAATCTGGTTATGGTCACCTGGATAATAACTAAAAATAGAGAAAAAAATTTTTGCTAGGATAAAATGCTAAAATACTCTATAATTTGTACATCAGCAAGAAGAGAAAGATCCATGCAAGGAGGTTTAGAAGGACTAAGAAAATGCCAAGGAGATCTTCCTATTGAAAAATTTAATGAAAGCAGTATTTCAAAAGTAAGAAAACAATTTTGTCAAATGCCACTGATCAGTCAAATAAAATGAGGGCTGAGAACAAACCAATAGCTTTGACAAGGTGGAAGGTCATTAGTGATCTTGGTGGTATCTGCTTCAATGGAATTCTGGGGACAATTAGATGAGATTCAAGAGTAGTGGAGGAATATTAAATGATGACTCTGAATATATACTGTATAAAGTAATTTTGTTGAAATGAGACGATGTTTTAGAAGCTGAAGGAGGATAAAAGATTGAAGAAAAAATTTTAATCTTTCTTTTTAAGATGGGAGATAATATGGAATATTTTTGTGCTGATGCAGATGAAATAGTACAAAGAAAAAGTAATATAGAAGATAGAGAAGAAAAATGCAGAAGGAAAGTACTTGATTTAGTGATATGGGCTGAAATATGATACACAGGGAAAAGAGTTTGTCTGTATAGTGACAGTTTGTCTAATAGTGGCGGTTCATCTATGTATCAAAACTGGCTGATAGGAAATGGATTCCAGTCTTTCATAGGTATATTTGTTACTGAGGAGATGTAAAAGTTATCTTCTGATTAATACTTTGTTCTTAGTTAAAGGAGAAGTGTGAAAGACAAAAGAATCCCCTGAGACTGAGAAGCAGCAGAGGAACAGCTAGTTCTCAGCGCTGTTAGGAGCTGAATTGGCATTCTCAGCTAGACCTTTATATTCTCCAGTGAACATAAGGAATCTCAAAAAACGACAACAAAAATTCACCCTGGGACTCTGAAGAATTGTGACTAAGACATAAAAACAAACAAAATATCACATCATGATCTTCTATATAAGCACAGACAAAATTTACATCACTGTACAAACTACAAAAATACCACCTATCCCTAGTGATTTCTGGCTGAAAGGCATTGACAGAGGAGGGTTTTTAGTTAAGAAGTTGAGTTTTTGAAGTTTGTAGAGCTAAAGAACAATTTGTGAAATAGTCACCTAGGGGAATAAAATTATTATTTAACTGCGATCTAGAAATAGTAAGTTTTAAATATCACAGATAGTACTCTAAGGGTAGGGTGTTTGAAACCAAAATTGAGATTTGGGAGGTGCTGCATATATTACAATTTTTAGGATATTGTCTTAGTAGTATAAGATGGAGGAAAAATCAATAAGGATAAGAAACCAAGTGTCCAGAATTCTGGATCATTCCAATAAATAATAAAATTTTGAAGAATGATGGTCAGGGCAGCCATAGAGTGAACATCAGTAAGGCAGATATTAAAATCATCCCTGAATGAGAAAGACTGATTAGGAAGACTGCACAAGGAGTGGTAATAAAGTTACAATCTGATAACATGAACTTTGATGGAGTTGATTAGGGAGGGTGGGTGTGGAGCTGGCAGACAAACACTATTGGTCACTGTCCTATTGGGTAGACTTATGATAATCTGAATTTATTAAAAGGAAAAAGAATCGTCTCCTCTAAATAGTAATAAGAAGCCATCTATAAGGACCATAGTGAAAGCAGCAACCTCAGAAGAGAGTCAAGATCAAAGAGAGGCAGAAGCTGCATACTTGTTTAGAGAAAAGTTTGAGGATGTAGAGTGTGATGTACCATGATGACAGTTTATGAGTTCCAGGGACACAATGAAAAGATTTGTGGATTAGGGATGAGATGTGATATAGTCAGATTTGGGGATATGCAAAATGACGTGAGAATTAGAATATAATTGTTGGGGAGTGGTGGGACCAAATTAGATTTCGGCTGATGCCAGGAGTATCAGCTATGGTGAAATGAGTCTTGTTGATCACTGAAAAAAGGAGAAGGTTCTAACGGAAACTTCTTGGAACTGTTGTCCTCAGAATTTTGGGATAGTGTTGAAAAATAATGTTGGGGAAGGGAGGGTAAAGTTTGGACTTGATAAGAAGAATGCCTCAAATTCTTACAGGAAGTTAACCATGTGCAAAACAAATTATTCTTTTTATTAGAAAAAAGAAAAAAACACTGAGAAAACTTTTCCAGCAACAAGAAATTACCAAAGCAATGGAGAGCTGAAAAGACTCATAGCATGGATACTCTGGTGTATATTTAAAATCAAGAAAAGTTGTAATTTGCTCTGAACAAATCTGTCCTTTTTAGAAATATGCATTAGGACTAAGAAGCAATACAATACAAATACAGCATCAAGAAGTGAACTGTTAAAAAGTTATCTTACATAAGAAATTTTTAAAACAAGTGTTCTATACAGTAGTGTAAACCCAAACTGTTAAAACTGGTTTGTGTGTATCGCCATGGGATCAACTATGAAATCATTATGGCACATTTGAAGTAGTGAGTATAATTAGGTCATCTCAGCACTTGACTTTCCCAAATTAATGTTAACATTTTCTTTCCTTTTAAAAAATAAGTTGCCAACAACTATTAAAATACTGCCATTACCTAAAGCGTTTAGAAGAGACCAATATTAGATAGCTGCTTAAAGCCTGTAGTAGCTGAAATAATTCAGACAATTGTCATTATTCAGAGCAGAACATATAGTGGAGCAGTCAGTTTTTCTGCAACTATTAAAAACCATTCCTTTTGTGAGTCTATATGTGTGTATGGACACATATCTATATACATGAAAGTGTGGTGTGTGAGTGTGATAACGTTTACTAAAACCTTCAAACACGATTTCCAGGTTTCAAGATCACAATTCTTATTTCTTTGATATTCTACCAAAGATGCATTTCTTAGAAGATAGGCACTTCATAGAAATGGCTATACCTTAATAACACTGATACAAAGAAGGGAGGTTACACTGAGGCAGAAATAAATGACACCCTTTATAATATTTGAAATGATCACTGTTGCTCAGTACAGTGAGCCTTTTTTTTCCTCTCCTACAGTAATTTTCCTTTATCTCTTGTATAATAGTGTACCATAAAGTGACTTCCAGGAACATGTCACAGATTCAATCAATTTGGAATGACACAGCACTATCATTCCCATAAGTGTTCAGGCACTTCCAGGAATGATTAAAAAGCATGGTATTGCCCACCAACTGCAGAGTGACATGTACATTTTGAAGAAGACAGCCTTATTGAACAGTTGTCAATTATAAAAGTGTTTGAAAATGGTGACTTTTGTATTTCTGGGGATATTTCAAATACATGACTGCTGTATCTGATATGCTTCTGTCATAGGCCTGTAATTTCCTCTATACCACAAATAAAAAGATAAGAAATTGAGTCAGATAAAGTTGATATATGTGCTATCTGATGTTGTCTAATGATTTTTAATTAAAATGTATTTAGATTTGAGGAAATTCGTTTTATGCTGTTAGCAATACCAAATATCAGATGAGAAAAGCTGGACAAATCATTGGGTACATTATTGAGACTACTGTTAACCCATTTTAATTATCATTTTTATAAAGTTTTATCTTTATGTGAGCCTATATATAAAGACATACCTGAGTTGTTCTTCACTGGGGAAAGCTAGTATTGTTACATTTATTTTAAAATATGTCGGTAATGTACTCAGAATAAAGCTGTCAGGTTACTTTATAAGTAAAACATTTTTATCAGTTTGAGTTTGAAAACAGAAAGAAAAAACTGCAATAAATGTTCATCAGAAAATTCCATGTAGCTTTAACTTTGCTATTTGTGTAACTTTATGACGACAATTTCTTTATAAAAAAAGGAAATTTTGCTTAAATGACACATGTGGCTTATATTCTTTTCATGAATAGTATTAAGAGCCCTTGGTATGTATTTCAATTTTATAATTGAAAATATGCATCAAAGCTCCAGAAGTTTATTATTCACTATTCAGATATGTTCTAAATGTTATTTTCCTTTGGAACTATTTGATTAAATCCTAAGCATGATACATAGACAGATTCAAGGGGAAGATGACAGTGTGTGATAACATTTTATTCAGCAAGTGGAAGATTAAAATATGTAGAGAAAATATAACTGGATGGATCATCTTGAAGTCCATGACTTTTGTTCTTTTATATGTTTTATTTTTATTAAAATAATCTTACTTTCCAGCAAACAATAAGATACTATGTCAGGTGATAAATAAACACTCATTAAAAACCATTGTATGTCTAGAGAACGAATATAAAAATAGTATTATTTTCCAGAGGCACTTAGCAAACTTCTCTAGGCTAACAGCAGAATTTTATTTCATGCCCATCCTTGAACTCATATAGGGTCCAGGGGATGTCCTGTACTTACTATGTTTAAGTTCCTGCAACAATCAGTGTCAAGAATTACCATTACACCAATCAGGTCCACAACTTCAGTTAGGGGTATTCAATCTTCCATTGGTATTCGGGCTACATCTGAAAAGAAGGGTACCAGATCTTCTATTCCACAGACACACACACACACGCACATACACAAGCACACGAAAACAAAGAAAACCCTGAAAGTTATGGAAGTTTAGTGGATTAGCCAAGGTCATACAACTTGTCTTGTAACTCTGAAGTGAATTAAGTTATGTAAAATAGCTTGACAAATTAAAGAGTGTCACACACCTTCCTCCTCTCAGTATCATTGTTCCTAAAGTTCCCTGATATCAGTCCCATCATGTAGGTATGACTCAATAGTTCCTAAAACCTATTCTTGGCAAAGTATTCCTAAAAATGTTATACTGAAATACCTTAAGTTCTTAAAAATTTAATTTTAAACAAGTTATTAGAATAATATACAATTAATAACATATTGACATAAATCTAAGGTAAAGTCTATCAGTGAGATACATGTTAAGGGCAAGGAAAGTCTGATTGTGGTTTATATTAGACTTACTCTGTTACTTGCCAGTACTCATTTCATGCCTCCTTTCCCTAACTCAGCGATTAGATTCTGTGATCTCAGTATCATATAGTCCTGCCATATTTTTTTCAGTCGGTTATCAGCAGACTAAATTAACTTAAATAAAATTCAAATGATTGAATAAAATGTCCATAAATTAGCTTCATAATACACACAACTAAAGATATATGGAATAGAAGATATTTTACAATCTAACTACACATAAATAAAAGCTGTCAGATAAGATCTAAGCATCTGAGACTGTATTTGGCAAAGTAACAAAATTTGTAACATAAAAGAAGCAGAGTAGGAGAGCATTTTAAAGTCTTCAGCGTATGGAGTTAGTTCAAAGCTGGAAATGGCATGGAATTATTATGAATTATTATTGGATGTGATTCAACATTTAAGCTAATAAAAGGCATATATTAGTCTACCTGGCTTGGAAAATAACTGAACTATGAAATAAAATGAAGACATTAACAGGACATTTTAATTAGTGATATTATTATGTGTACTTAGGATAAAGTATTTGGAAAGGGCATTTACTGAATTATCCACTGGAGGATCAAGCAGTAATGATAAAACTATATGTTATCATTGCCAGGAACAAAATATGCATATTTTCCGAATTCAGCATTTTGTCTGATATTTTAGAGACTAACCTACATTTTAGATTTTAATCAGCTCTTTTCTTTTCCAATGATCTTATCTATTTAAAAGTTTTAGGAATAAAGAGTCAAGGAAATTAAAAATATGTAACAAAAAATTGTACTAGGTTTTCAAACCATAAGTATTTAGTCGCTCGCATTTTCTACATTTATTCTGAGTACACACCAAACCCTGAACTGCATTCTGCACCACCATAACTCATGTTCTTTTAAAAAAGTGGCCTTTATACTTTTTCAAATAGTACAATAAAACTCATTTTAATGTAATGCCGTTTTAACAGGAATGCTGGTTTTGTAAAATTAAAATGACTGTCTGGTAAGAAAGATTTTAATGATGCTTATGAACCTTTTATGTCAATTATCACTAGGGTTTTGTGCATCCAAATTCACTAATAAATGGAAGAAGAAGAGAGGCATCTTTTATCACCTATTAATAGCATATTTTTTCAATAAGAGTACTGAGAGAAATTGCCTATTTCCATTTTTCCAGAAAATCCATTTCTACAAAGTAATCTTGACTTTGACCCATTCTGAAAGAAAAGAACATTGCTATAGGTTTGATGTCCATCTTCCTTATATGTATTTTCTTCATTCAGCTCCAGCAGCAGTCATAAGCTTGGGCAGCATTCCATTGCTGATCTGTCCAATATTCTGGAAGTAGGATCTGTTATTGTTTGAATGCACTATCATCCAATATCTTTCCTATTTGCCACAAAATCCTCACTGAATTTTATAATGTTCTACCTTATGTGAATAAATTAAATGAATATATATTTGCTCTCTCCCTGGTGGTAGGCACTGTGCTAGGCAGACATCTCAAAGATTTGTATTCCTTCTGAACACATTTTGTTGTTTTTTGTTTTTGTTTTATTTTGTTTTAGAGACAAAGTCTTGCTCTGTTGCCCAGGTTGGAGTGTGGAATGCAATGATGTGATCATAGTTCACTGCAGCCTGGAACTCCTGGGCTCCACCTCACTCCCCTGAGTAGCTGGGTCTATAGGCATGTGCCACCATGCCTGACTAATTCTTTTCATTTTTCATTTTTTGTCTTTTTGGTAGAGAGGGATGACTCACTAGTTGGCAAGATTGATGTCAAACTCCTGGCTTCAAGAAATCCTCCTGCCTTGGCCTCCCAAAGCACTATGATTATAGGCATGATCTACCATGCCTGTTCTGAACACATTGTCTTAATTTCTATCTCTACAGCTTTATTTTTTCCCTATTCACTTAATTAGCTCTGTCTCTAAAATCACACCTTTAGTGTCTGTACCCTACCCAGTTCTCTCATGGTAGTGTCCATTATGTTTTCTTATCTGAATTGCTTTGCTTTTTTGGTATTCTTGGCCCAAAAATATATATAGTTCCCACTGACACCAACTTACATGAAAAAAAAATATTTTTCTTATGCAGTTCTCAGGACCTCAAACTGACAAAGATTCCCTGCAGGACCAGAATTGAATCAGGCTTCTAAAACTTCTCCAAAGTTCATCTGTGCACTTCCTTGTAAAATCTAATTTCATCAAAAACCCTGTTAAGTAAGTATGATAAGAATCCTGCACCCTTGATATCTCATCACCCTTAATATCTGATCAGATTCCATATGATCCACCATCCCCCACTGGATGTCTGATCAGCCTGTCCTGTCTTCAGTAAGAATTCTGTTAGGTGGTTTATTCAGAATTCAACTTACGCCTTATGTTTCCTCAGTGATTGTTCATTCATTGAACCCCACCCTTTTCAGCTATATTTTCGTACTTGCCATTGCTGTATTTAGAGTTGAGCCCAATTTCCCTCTCCCACTGCGAAATCTCATTGCAGTGGTTCTATGCGAGTTGTGATGGTCCTGAATAAAGTCTTCCCTACCATGTTTGAACAAGTACCATTGAATAATTGATATTAATGTTCATCTACTCTAATATTGCTCCTGGAAGCAAACTTGCACCAAAAATATATTTTACTTTACCAACTCTAGAGATTCTAACTCACAGTGATTTTAAAATTTTTACATTTTACACATATATTTACTTAAACTATCACACATTGCAGTATGCATCTATTATTTTATCATCTATTTCTTTTGAATTTTCTTTTGGGAAACAGTTTATCCCAATCTCAGTCTTTGAAATTGTGGATGAGAGAATGTACTTCCTGGCTGTTCCTGGCCACAGTGAATGATTTAATGTTGATTACGTGATAGATGCCAAACCAGATAAACTCAATCCAGACACTTGGGTCAAAATTATAGGATATTAAGCACTCTTTTTCAGGTAGGCTTGCCAAACCAGTAGAATCAAATCATCCTCTCTTTGCCAGGAGCAGAGAGATGTAAAACCAATACAGAGGAAACCAGCACTGAGAGACAAATTGATTTCTGATGTAATCTTCGATCACATAAAATCTTTCATGCTTGGAAACAGCTCTACTAATGAAATGTTCTGTTATTTGAACAAGAGATTGCTTGCTTGCTTGATTTCTTTATTTAATTCAAGTTTACATTACCTGTAAGTGAGAGTCCTAAGGTACACCCTTAACTGTAGTCATTCATCCATTCCTATCACAAAACTACATCTTTTTCCCTACATACACCTGGAACAATCCATTTATAATGCAGACATTCACAGACCCTCACCATTGCTTAGATTCTACTCACCATTTCTTTTCCACCCCATGGCTCAGGGTTCCATATCACTGTCTCATATACCTTTTCTTTGTGGAGCCCCTAATTCCTTCCTAAATTACGCCTACCTTAGATGACTATCTTTTGCCTCAATGACAGATTAATGGTGTTTGTCCTAGTGGACATATACCATTCCCTTCATATAACTATTTGTTTACATATTTTTTCTATCTTTTTCTGCTCTCAGTGGTGTTGCTGCCCCATGCTGTGTATTTCCATCTCTCCCTCACAACCAGTGACCTCAATATTATTCTCTGCATCTCCATGTGCAAGTTTATAAGCAAGTCTGAGAAAAATTTACTTTAATCTTGGTTCTTTGTGTTTGCTTCTTAGTCTGTATATTAAATTCTGATTTGTACTAACTGCCTGCTTGTCATAACTACCAGTTCTCATGTAGGTTTGACTAGATGTAGACACTTAGGCAACTTACCTCACCTCTCTGGGACTCCAGTTTCTCACCTGAACACGAGAGATACTCATTAAAACCTCTTCTGGTGTTACTTTAATAAATATTTTATACCTCATATATATAATGTTACATGATGCCTCAGAACATTTTTTTACTACTTTAATTTTCTAATCAGCTCAATTTAATGATGACTTAAAATCTATCTCTATGAAATAAAATCATATGAAAATTTTCAGAGTATACTGAGATTTTTTGTTTAAAAATAATTTATATAGTATTATATAAAGTGTGCTTATAGTTTTATATATGTACATCTATTTGCATAGATAAATATAGTATATTTCTTAAAATTAATTTATGTATTCACATACTTCTTCTAATAAGTATTTTACTGTGCACCTACTATATGACAGGGAATGTTATAGGTGCTGAAGGTAGAAAAATAAAAAGAGCAACAATGGCAAAATAATTCCCTCATGAAGTTTGCATTCATTCTGTAGGGAATAAAAGAGGATAATACATAAACATTCAGATATAATGAAAGATTTATAAGCCAATATATTTCATATATATTAACTTATAAATCAATTTTACCTATACTTTCTCTTATAATTGACTTTCAGAAACTAGAAATTTTTCCTAGAATAAACTCACTCTTACTTGAATATCCATGACACCCTTGATATAAAACTGATTTTTTTTTTTCCAAATGTAGAAAACTGAAGAAGCTTACTAAGAACAATTCTAAAGCATATCTGAGTAACGGGCTAACTGTGAAAGACAGAGATAAGTTGTTTGCTGACCGAAAGGGAAAAGCTTGGGATCTTTTGACTATGAGCATGAAGTTACTAACTCAAAGACCATAAGCAGTGCACAATTGGGCAGTATTAAAAAAAAAAATACCTTCGGGTCTTTAGTTTTATAACTAATACATTATAATTCTGAGGTGGCTCACTAAAAGTTGTCATGCAGTCTGAACTGAGGAATGAAATCCTCCACGAATACTTTGTAGATGAAACTGGACTAAGAAGTTATCTACCTTAGCAGTTTCTACAATGCTGATCTTTAAAAGGCCGTAAACACCTTACTGGAATAAATCAGAAATACAATGCTATTTAAACTCTATGGGATCTATGTGCTTACATAACAGACAAAAAAAAAATCCAAATTTTCTCACTTCCACCTTTGACAGCACCTCTAAATTGAAACAAGAAAGCAATCTACGAAAGTGCCAGTACTGTTTCTACTAAACAAATATTTAAAGAGTATCAGTTTGAAAGTGTGGCAAATTACCAGTCTCCTAGCAGGCATCAGTCAAGATATGCTTATAGATATCAAATTTAATGCCCTGATTTATTGTTCACAAGTTTCTAAAAGAAAATAGGGTTTAACATCACAACGTGACTTCTTGGGAACCCTCCTAGGCTAAACAAGAAGCCATAAAAAATGATGTTAAATTTCATAATATTTGTGAAATAAAACCTTAATTTAGATATATCAAGCAGCTTTACATAAAACGAGTACAATAGATGCTTACTGATTTAATGTCTATAAAATTATCTAAGATGTACATATTATTTATTGATGAACTTGCTTAAGATTAGGAAGTTCTATTAAAAGCAAATAGTCATTTTTTCATATGTATGCCAATTATTTATTTAGTATCACCCTTGTTACCAAACAGATAGAGAATATTATTATCTTTAGTACTTTAAATATACTGCAAGTTCCCTTCGATGAGGGCTTAGGCTTCTATGAAAATTTTGCTTTTTTTCATGAAAGTAATTGAAATAATTTGTAGTCTTTTTTTTTTTTTTTTTGCCTTCTTCTTGTGATTGTTAATGAAATACTTGGATCTTCAGCAGTCATCTTCCAGCCATGGTGGAAAAGTCAAGGAAATCAATGAGATGTTTGGTGGACATCATCAAACCACAAACCAATACTATCTGCCATCAAAATGTGGCCCTTAAACATACAATGATTTGAGAATATACTTATTTATTTAGGTCATTCTAGCCCGAGAATATGTCAATTGTAACAAAAGTTGCTCATCAATACAGATATTTTCCAAGGAATTATTATGAAAATACATTTATTTGCTTAAACTAATTTCGGAACAACAGTGTTTTTGCAGACAGACCATGAGTCAGTAGTCATCATATTGATAACATAAACCCAAAAACTTTGCCCTAATTAATCCGTGTGCCTTAAAAACAATGAATAAATGATTTTTAAAATACATTTTATCCTGTTGCTGTTTTTGTAGTCTGAATTAAGCAACTTGGTTGATAGAGATTGGAAACTGAGGAATAAAATAATGATAAAGATGTTTTAAAAAGACATAAAGATATAATAAAAGGAAAAACAACGTATAAGCACAAAAAATGCGTGAGGAAGTTAAAGTATGAACTTTTAGTTGGGAAAGCAAAGTGTCAGATGTTAGACTGAAGGAAAACTTACCAAATCTGAATAACTAATCTAGATCTATAAATGTTACTGTCTATACAACATTTTACAGAAGCAGTGTAGTAACGTAAGATAATAACAGACTTTTAAATCTATAAAACCTTGATAAAGTAGTTTTGCCTTTTATTTTATTTTTATAATCTACTGGTTTTCTCATTCTTATTCTCATTTGTAAACTTGTAAAAATAACACGATATTGGGATTAAAATTAGAAAATATAACAAATGATTTTCCACATCATATTCATTATATCAATTTTGTTTAATTCTCTTTTATAGCATCCTTCTAAGTTGGTTTACCATACTGTCATCAAGTCTCATCTTCAGTCCTAAAATCACTTTCCAGTGAGTCTTTCTAACTATCACATCCTCACATACAATCTTCATTAATGCTTTTGTAAATACAATTTGAAAAAAAAAGAAAGAAAATCTTAGCATATAATATTTCATAAAAAATAGTGACCAATATTTGTGTGTAAATCAGTAGTTCTCTATCAGGATTGACTTTGCCCGTACACCATATTCGACAATATCTGGAAACATTATTGATGATTACAAATGGAGTATGTGTGGAGATACTACTGGTACTTAGTGGGTAGTTCCAAGAATGGTAATACATATCTCATAATGCATAGAAATATTACACTGTTACAAGGAATTATCTGATTCAAAATTTCAACAGTGTCATTATCTATTAAAATCACAATCTTTTAGCCAAATGTCTGTACGGTGTAAACTTTGTCCAGTTCTTCTAACATGAACTCATCATACATTGTACATTTTGATCATTTCACTGGTCTTGAATTATTTTTTCTAAATTAATCACAACTTTTTTTTTTGAGGGGGTGGGGGATGGAGTCTTGCTCTGTCACCAGGTTGGAGTGCAGTGGTGCGATCTCAGCTCACTGCAAACTCCAACTCCCTGGTTCAAGCAATTCTCCTGACTCAGCCTCCCAAGTAGCTGGGATTGTAGGTATGCCCCACTATTTCCAGCTCATTTTTGTATTTTTAGTAGAGATGGGGTTTCACCACGTTGGTCAGGTGAAACCATCGCCAGGATGGTCTCGATCTCCTGATTGGGATCCACCCAACTCAGCCTCCCAAATTGCTGTGATTACAGGTGTGAGTCACGACGTACTGTTAAAAAATTTTCTGTTATGACTACTACTACTACATAGCAATAATCTTGAAGAAATCATTCAACCACTACTACTACATAGCAATGATCTTGAATGAATCATTCAACCTAACTGCATCTCTCACCTTATCTGGAATTGTTGGACTCCATAACCTCTAAGTTCCTTCAAGTTTTAAAATTTATTATAATTTAAATTATAAATAAAACTGGGAGGGATTTTTCACTATATTGAATTATTAATGTTAATTATTTTTTGATAATTATGAAAGCACAATAATACATAAACTTTATTTTTTTCAGCTTTTGGAACAATGTTTTATAATTTTAGAATCAGTAAATCTATTGAACTAAGAACCATAAATATTTGAACTTATTGGATAGATGCAAACAAACTATATATTATAACAATTAACATGGAATTTTTCTGTTAAAATTTTACATATTTACACTTTTAATTATTAGATGAATCTGTTTTTGTTCCTACCCATACAAAATCTAATAGCAGCTTCAATATACTGTTACACTAATGAATAATGTTGGTAGTGGGAAAATTTTACTAATTCTTTGAAACTTGGCTTTGTCTGGTCTCAAAATGATTGAGCCAAAATAATGACATATTTGGGAGAAAATAGAAATAAAATCTGTTACATTTCTTTAACTATCACCTTTAAATTCAGTAAAAGAAATATGCCTTCAAAGCTTTATCCATAACAAATGCTAAGGAAAAGAAAAGGGCATAAATTTGTGCATATAATTCCAGGCAGGAGAAAGAGACAAAGAGAACTGAGTCATCCAGAGGTCACCAATAAACAAATGTCCACATGCCAGTGACAATATATGCAGTAGCCTGCAAGTCTAGTGTCAAAAGTGGAAAAAATCTGTTTTCTTGCCTAAGGATTTAGGCAAGTCTTTTCTTACTTTACCACTTATTTCCATTGTTTATGTGAACAAATCTTCTCAATGCTTATAAGTATAAAAGGAAATAGTAATAAAATTGATGCTGAAGCAAACACATCTCATTCTAGCAATAATAAAACTGTTTCTTAGACAGATGGGTTATTTGACAAAGAAGCCTAAACCAAATGAGGAGATAGATTTTAAATAAAAATGCAGCTTCTAATATTTAATAATTAACTGTAAAATTTAACAAAATATTTATGTTGCTTTGGTGATTTGTATTCTAATGAAAACATTTCATGAAAATTCAATCCAGAGATTTTGAACACTTAGATCCTTATGATCACAGAAAATTAAAAATATGAAAATTGTACATTCTCTCTTTCTCTCTTTAAGGAATGTCCTTTTATCTTTCCCACCTTATCTCTGAGGCAGACATCATATTCTCTATTTCATACATGATCAAATTCCAGTGGAGTAAGATCTCATCCAATAATATAATAAACAAGTGAAAGAACTGTAATTTCAATCCAGATCTCAATTAAACTGTTTCATGTTCACTGATACACCCTGGATTTCAGCATCAATGATAACGTAACTGAGGAAAATTAGAAATAAATAAGGTTTTGTCTCTTAAAACAGACAATATAATCTACTTTATTTCAACTACATTAACATCTAATAATACATTTGCACTTAATTATTTAAAATAAATTTTTGATAACTGAACATGTTTTAGTAACATATATTGAAGTATTTCTTATGTCAGACACTGATAGCTTTTATGTATATAACTTTATTTAAACCTCATAATAATAAAAGATACAAAAGTTATGATTCCTCTTTTGGATAAGAAACTTATAGATTATTATTTAAATGCCTAGCATCACAGAATTGTTAATTGGCAAAACTGATATTGGAATGCCAACTTTAAGTATCAAGTCCCATGATTTTAACCACTAACTGTTTTTTTTTTTAAGTGCAAGTGGAGCTACTTCAGTTAGTGTTTTGATGAAATTCTTACATTTTATGTATTAATTCATAATTGGTTGGCTTTATTCGACAACCATATATTTGCCTTGTAGGGAGTGTGAAATAAACCCCAATTTTAAAATAAAATAAAATTTTATAAAATGTAATTAAGATCAAAGTTTGTCACAGCACAGTTCATGGATTGGAATAATTAATATTGTTAAAATGCAATTTGCAAATTCAACACAATCTGTACCAAATTACCAATGACATTTTTCACAAAATTAGGAAAAAAAAAAGCCACAAATTTGAAACCAAAAAAGAGTCCAAATAGCTGAAACAATCATGAGCAAAAGAACAAACCTGGAGGAATCACGCTATCTTATTTTAAAAAATATATTACAAGGCTATCATGGTATTGGTATAAAAGCAGACACACAGACCAATGGAAGAAAAAGAGAATCCAGAAATAAATCCACATATATACAGCCAAGTCATTTTCTATAAGGCCCCAAAGAACATGCACTGGGGAAAGGATACCTTCTTCAATAAATAATGCTGAGAAAATTAACAATAAAACTGAACCCCTATCTCTCACTATATTCAAAAATTAACTAAAGATGATCTAAACACTTAAATGTGAGACCCCAGACTATAAAACTGCTAGAAGAAAACACAGGGAAAACACTTCAGGATGTTGGTCTAGGAAAATATTTTATGGCTAAGAAGTGAAAAGCACAGACAATAAAAACAAAAATAGGCAAGTGGGACTATGTTAAACTAAAAGCTTCTGCACAGCAAAGAAAACAATCAACAGTGAAGAAACAACCTGTTCAATGGGAGAAAATCTACATAAACTGTTCATCTGACAAGGAACGAATATCCAAAATATACAAGTAACTCGAATAACTCAATAGTAAATAAAAAAATAAACAATCCCATTGAAAACTAGATAAATGACTTGAACACATTTTTCAAAAGAAGACATACAAATGGCCAGCAGACACATAAAAAAATACTCAATATTACTAATCAGGAAAATAATAACGAAAACCATATATATATATATATATTATATATATATATAATATATATATAATGTATATATATATTTTTTGAGACAGAGTTTCTCTCTGGTTTCCCAGGCTGGAGTGCAATGGCACAATCTCAGCTCACCCCAACTTCCACCTCCCAGGTTCAAGTGATTCTCCTGTCTCAGCCTCCTGAGTAGCTGGGATTACAGGCATGCACATCACGCCAGGCTAATTTTGTATTTTTAGTACAGACAAGGTTTCTCCAGGTTGGTCAAGCTGGTCTCAAACTCCCAACTTCAGGTAATCTGCCTGCCTTGGCTTCGCAAATTACTGGGATTACAGGCGTGACCCACCGCAGTAGGCCTAAAAACCATATTTCATATGAGATATTATTTACCCCAATTATAATGGCTACTATTGAAAAGACAAAAAGTAAGAGACATGGTGACATGGTTTGGCTGTGTCTCCACCCAAATCTCATCTTGAATTGTAACTCCCAAGATATCCTGGGAGAGATCTACTGGGCAATAATGAATCATTGGGGTTGGATTTTCCTGTTCTGTTCTTGTGATAGTAAGTCTCATGAGATCTGATTTTTTTTTTTTTTTCAAATGGAGTCTCACTCTGTAGTCCAGGCTGGAGTGCAGTGGTGACATCTCGGCTCACTGCAACCTCCGCCTTCCAGATGGTTCAAGCAATTCTCCTGCCTCAGCTCCTGAGTAGCTGGGAATACAGGTACATGCCATCATATCCAGCTAATTTTTGTATTTTTAGTAGAGATGGGGTTTTACCATATTGGCCAGGCTTGTCTTCAATTCCTGACCTTGTGATTCGCCCACCTTGGCCTTTCAAAGTGCTGGGATTACAGGTGTGAGCTGCCACACCTGGCCAATCTGACAGTTTTATCAAGGGCAGATCCTTGCACAGGCTCTCTTGCCTGCTACCATGTAAGACATGCCTTTGCTCCTCCTTCACCTTCTGCCACGATTATGAGGCCTCCCTGGCCATGTTAAACTGTGAGTCCATTAAATCTCTTTTTCTTCATAAATTACCCAGTCTTGGGTATTTCTTCGTAGCAGTATAAAGATTGACTAATACATACTGGCAAGGATGTAGGTAAATGGAAATTCACACACTGTTTGTGGAAATGTAAATTAGTACAGCCAGTATGGAAAGTAGTTATGGAGCTTTCTCAAAAAACTAAAAAAATAGAACTATCATATAATCCAGCAATTCCACTACTGTGTATTTGATCAAAGTAAAAGAAATCAGTATATCAAAGGAATTCCTGCAATCCCATGTTTATTGCAGCACTATTCACAATAGCAAAGATATGGAATCAATCTAAGTGTTTATTAACAGATGAATAAAGAAAATGTGTATATACACAATGGAATACTATTTGACCAAAATAAATATAATCATGTTATTTGCAGCAAGAAAGATGGAGGAGATTATGTTACATGATATAATCCAGGCACAGAAACACAAATACTGCATGCTGTCACTCATATGTGGGAGCCAAACAAATCGATCTCATGGAAGTGGAGAGTAGAATGATAGATACCAGAGGCTGAGAAGGGTGTGTGTGTAGGAGGGGAAATGAAAAAAGTTTGGTCAGTGGCTATAAATATACAGCTAGATAGGAGATACAAGTTTGAATGTTTTATAGCAAAGTAGAAAGGCTACACTTAATAATTTATCGAATATTTTGAAATAGCTAAAAGAGAGGGCTTGAAATGTCCCCAACACATAGAAATGATAAATACTTAAGGTGATGGACACCACAAATACCCTGACTTGGTTACAGCACAGGCCATGCATGTAACTAAAAACTATAGGCACCTCATAAATATGTAAAATATTTTGTATCAATAAAAATAATAGGTGTAGCAAATATAACAAAAGAATCAATGAATTACATAATATCTGATATTATTTGTTTTAACTACTTTATTTTATATTTACTTTTATTTCATCTAAATAATACAAAATGAAAGATGGAAAGACCAGTTTTGTTAATATTTAATTAAAATATAAAACACTGCCATTTCAATCAGAAATAAAATTTTCAAACAGACAAACTTTAATTACAACATGGCCTTTCAATAATATTCATAGAAATATTTAAAAAATCTATTTAACATAATTCAAATTAAGTCATTAAATGCTTGATGTAAGTTAAAGATACCAGAGAATTTTCTAATTTCTACTATTTCCATATGCCACCATTCCTCATCAGGTAATATTGGTATTTATTCTTCTGTATAACATGTTCATAATGACTAGTTTTAACCATTTACACTTAAAGGAATTTAGATTCAAATCGCAATAAAATTAACAAAATATATTTAATCTAATGATAATGCAGATACAATGTACCAAAACATATGAGATGCAGCCAAAACTGTGCCTAGAGAGAAATTCATAACTTTAAGTGCTCGCATCAGTAAAAAGAATGACTGATAATTAGTGAGTTAAGTTTTTATGCTAAAAAATTAGAAAAGAAACAGCAAAACAAATATAAAAGAAGTAGAGGGATACATATACAAATGAAAAAATAAAAAGGATACCATTAGGAATTAAGGAAACAGATATCAAAGATACCCTAAATAAAATAAATAAAAGCATGTTACTTCTTCTTTAAAGTTAAGAAATTTGGCAAAGTCACAGCAACACTGATCATGCAAAAGAGGAAACATGAATTAAGACTGCTAATCCTATGAATGTTTAAAGAAAATAAAATACATAATTTTGATAAACTTCAGGCTATTTTCAATTCAAATGAAATTGATAATATTTTAGAAAAATGCAACTTATTAAAAGAGATGCAAGAAAAAGTAGGAACTCTGGTTATTAGTATTTTAAATAAATACATCAAAATGTATAATGAAACACATTCCTGCAAAGAGATAACAAGATCAAGATGATATCTTATTCATATCAAGAAAAAATGTATGAGGAATGAGGTTATGATGTATCTAAAATATTTCTCTCCATTATCAGTGACATACGTTCTTTATTATGTATATATCTCGTGTTTCAGATATATATTATTTTATTTAATTCACAAAGCAACCATATTGTATTTGCCTCCTCTAGAAGCCATAAGAGAATACCAAAGAACGTGTGGCTCAACTAACAGGAATTTATTTTTGTAATTAGTTGTGGAGGCTAGAAGTTCAAAATCAAGGTACTGGAAAAGTTGGTTTTCAGGTGAAGCCTCTATTATTGGCTTGCAGACAGCAATTTTCTCACTGTGTCCTTGAATAGCCTTTCCTCTCTATCTACAGTTTTGTTACCAACTTCTTATCTAGACACCAGTTTCACTGGATTAGTCCAACACCCTTATAATCTCATTTAATAGTAATTACCTTCCTAACTGCCCTATATGCAAATACAGTCACATTGGAGATTGGGACTTTAACATTCCTTCATAATGTGGCCTGCTCCAGAAGACAGCTGAGTTTGTGAACTAACATGTTTTGTTGCCTTTTTCCTGGAGTCTGCAAAGATTTATCGGGAATAAACTGCAATTGAGATCAATTTATATATTTATATATATACATATATATACATTATTATTACAAAATGTATATATATATATATATTTCATGGTAAAAACCCATCTCTACTAAATATATATATTTAATATAATATTAATATATATAATTAATAATTATATATATAATTATATAATATATTTTTATATTTATATTTATATAATATATATATATAATTATATAATTATATAATATATTATATATATAATAATATATATATAATTAATATATATAATATTAATATAAAATATATATATATTTATATTAAATATATATATTTAGTAGAGATGGGTTTTTATACATATATATTTAGTAGAGAAATTGGTAATATTTTAGAAAATAATGAATGGTGAAAAATGCACTCATATATTTCAACATGGTGAAAACCCATCTCTATTAAATATATGTATATCTATATCTATCTATGTATCTATCTATCTATATATATATATATATTTTTTTTTTTTTTTGAGACAGAGTCTTACACTGTTGGCTAGGCTGGAGTGCAACGGCATGATCTTGGTTCACTGCAACCTCCACCTCTCTGATTCAAGCGGTTCTCCTGCCTCAGCGTCCCGAGTAGCTGAGATTATAGGTGCCCACCAGCATGCTCAGCTAATTTTTTGTATTTTTAGTATCGACGGGGTTTCACTATGTTGGCCATGTTGGTTTCGAACTCCTAACCTTGTGATCTGCCCTCCTCAGCCTCCCAAAGTGCTGGGACAATTAATATTTTAAGGGACATTTATTGCTTTTGTTTCTCACACCCTTCAGGAATTAAATATTAATATCTATGCTTCTCTACAAAGATCCCACTCCACTGATCTCTGGACTAATTGTACTGATTAGGAGACAATTGGCAATGAAGCAAGCCATGGTGACCTGAGAAGTGAGAGAAGCTAGAACATATTCATTAAAGAGGCAGAGAACAGACAACAATCCAGAAAATTGGGGGATCAGGAGTTCAAGGGATACAAAAATCAGTGTTATTTGGGGAGTTGAAACTGAGGAACAGTACTTTGGAGAAAAGTTGTCTCTCTACACTAGTATGGTAGTCCCTGCTATTCCCATTCCACTGAAAGCTTGGGAAACACCATATTCAATGAGGAAAGGATTGCAAAAGCTGAGAATACAGAAGAATCTCCACCAGCCTAACTCAAAGGTAGCTAGCCCTTAGTCCTGGGCTCATCTGCCAGGAGCAATCCTCACTCAGCACAGGCAGCTTTTAAGGCTTCTTCTGTAGTCACATCATTTCCTATTGGATGAGGCCATGTTTATTAAATATCATAGGTGTGAATTATTAATTTGTTAATATGTTTATAGTAACAGTTAAAATATTCATGAAGGATGTAGTATTGGTTTCTTTTCTTCTAAGAAAAAATGGTAAGTCTTAAGTTAAAAAGTAACTTAAGTTAATAAGTCTTAAGTTAAAACTATTTGGTGAAAGCAACCATTCTTAGAGAACTTAAGAATATCCTAAAATATTGAGCAATACCATTGCTGCTTCACAATTTTGGTATTCTTTTACTTTTATACTAACAAAGCCATGGGTGATTTTGACAGATATAATGTCCAGAGTGAATTAGATAACACATCACTTAAAATTTCCAAATATTTTTCTTAATCTAGAAAGTGAAAATGCTTTCTGTTCAAGATAAATGTTCTCAGTAGCAGAACAAATATATTTTAAACATCTATTACCAGAAAGGCCTGAGGTAGACACTGCTTATATAAGGTAACAGGGTGGTTAACTCCAGTAGACATGGTTTAAAGCAAGAACAAACATTATGACTAAAAACTGAAGGTAACATCCATCTTTAGTAGGGTAAAATACTATATGTATTTAAACCTCAGGTTATTCTCCTATGGAAATACACAAACTATGTTTCAGTAAAAATGATGACACTGTAATCCCAGCACTTTGGGAGGCCAAGGCAGGTGGATCACGAGGCCAGGAGATTGAGACGAGCCTGGCCAACATGGTGAAAACCCACATCTGCTAAAAACATAAGAATTAGCTGGACATGAGGCTGAGGCAGGATAATCACTTGAATCCCTGTGGCAGAGGCTGCAGTGAGCTGAGATTGCACCATTGCACTCCAGCCCGGAAGACAGAGTGAGATGCCATCTCAAAAAAAAAAAAAAAAAAAAAAAAAAAAAAAAAAAAAAAAAAAAAAAAAAAAAAAAAAGACTACATAATAAGATGTTCAGGATTTGATATTCTTCTGAATATTCAACAAAACAACAAAATGTTTTTGTTAATCTGTTAAAAAGCACAAAGTGGTAATGCATTGCATTTTTCATGTAAAAATACTGTCATAATTACTATGTAATAAATACTATGTCATACTTTGTAATTATGCATGGCTGGAGAGTTAGTCTGTAGGGATTCATGCAGCCAAGTAAAATCACCTCTATTTTACTCTCAATGGTGGAAATAGAAATCTTATAAAAAGCTCTTTCCTACTAGAGGAACAAAATTAAAATATGATTTAGCAAGATCAACAAAAAAGCAAATGTTCATGGTATTTCATCCACACTGGACACCTAATTGTTTATGGAAAGTGGGGCCATAATTTCCAATCTGTGGATAAAGCACTGCTTTTATTAACTATTTATTTGTTATGAACTTAGATCCTTTCAGCAAAACACTGACAGCAGTGTTGACTTTTTATTATTTAAGTTATAATAATCATCATTTAACTATGTTTATAAAATTAAGATCAATTGATTTTCATTTATTTCAAACATTAAGGACTGAATGATTTTTCTGGAAATGTTATCTTTTTTAATAGAAAATGATTTTTAAATAGCACATTTACTTTAGATTACATTAAAATAATACTATGAAAGACTACCTTTTGAAGAAGCACAATTTTATATTCAGATTTAAAATTTTTGTTTCAAAGGCTTACATATATCTTTTTTTTTAAAAAAGGTATCACTTATATCTTTAAGGTATTTTAAATTCTCTTGAGGTATCATTCTTTAGCAATGGCAGTAAGACTTTGGATTCACCTTCCCTTTAGATTGCTCGCTTCAGATATGGAGTCTTAATTCTAAGAATTAAAGTGTTCTCACTAATACATTTTAGTCTATTTAAAAAAGAAAGAAAGTTGTGACAAACAAATGCTCTATTATGAAGTTCCAAAATAGGCTGAATCTCATAAACATAGTGATGTTCATAAGTTATTAAAAACATCTTTTCTGATCTATTCAGATATAAAGTTCAAGAAGGCAAAACTAATTTGGGTTGTTAGAAGTCTTTCTAGAGGCCGGATTATAGTGGTTCATGCCTATAATCCCAGCACTTTGGGAGGCCGAGGCGGGTGGATCACGAGGTCAAGAGATCAAGACCATCCTGGTCAACATGGTGAAACCCTGTCTCTACTAAAAATACAAAAATTAGCTGGACATGGTGGTGCACGCCTGTAGTCCCAGCTACTCGGGAGGCTGAGGCAGGAGAATTGCTTGAACTCAGGAGGCAGAGGTTGCGGTGAGCAGAGATCACGTCATTGTACTCCAACTTGGGTAACAAGAGTGAAACTCCATCTCAAAAAAAAAAAAAAAAAACAAAAAGAAATCTTTCTAGAAATTTAATTTTGACTGGAAGGGAATTTGAGGCTTTTGAGTTATAGGTAATATTCTGTTTCTTAATCTATTGCTGCTTGTTATAATATATTCAGTACATGGAATATACCAAGTTGTGCACTCATGATTTCTGTTTCTTCAGCATGTATAATATGACACAAGGTTTTTTAAAAGATTCTTTAAAAAGTATAGGGCACATTGTTTCTCATTTTAAGGTGATACCAAATTGAGTTTTCTCAGTTCTACTGAGATTTTGCATCCTTAAAATTGTCAAAAGTATTTAGTTATTCACATTAAACTAGTCAGCTAGACTTTTAATTATACAACCGTTAGGATTTATGGTCTTACGTTTCTCTAAATTTACATCAACAGTCTTTCTGTTATTTGTATATTCAAACCATCTAAAATAAAACATTTTTCTGAACTTTGAAGCAAAAGCCTCAGTCCAGAAAGTTGACTAAAATATCCAAAATGACCATCTGCCTGTCAATACCTTCTGAATATTCATATTTTCAGGATTTCATATGAAGTGCTTATATTAAGATGTTCTTTTCATTGATTTAAAATTCATAAGTAAATAATAAATGTATTTTCAAAATCTGAATAACATGTTACAGCAAAGCAAAACAAAACACTAAGCTTTCCTGGTGTCCATTGTTTGTTGGAATTCATGCCTATCATTGTTATTGTTCTGCAAATTTATTTTCTAAAATCACATTTCAGGGAGTTAAAGCTTTGAATGACATGCCCAGCTCAACTCATTTTTCAAACTAGAATTAAAGTATTACCAGTTGGTTGGCATTCTGTTCTCACAAGAATGGTATGCTATTTTTTTTTCTAAAATATGACAATGAGATGCAGAAAGTGTCATGTTATCAAATGTGAAGTAGATGAGTTCCCCCCCGAGGAAAAACTTTCCACAACAGGTCAAACAGTTGTCTGAAAAACATTTAAATTTATGAAATCTTCATACATTTACATGACAATGAGTCACAATATAAATTCATGCACCCTTATTATTTAAATTGAGCATAAATAGCATAATGTAACTTAAATTGTGTCTTTAAAAATGGCACTTAAAACCTAAGGTATTTCTTCTTTGTTCTTGCTATTACTCAGCAGATAAAATAATGACTGATGAAAATATTAATACTGGATTAAAAGGCAAAACTAAATGCATGCAGAAACACAATTACAACATAAAACATTGTATTTAATCAATTTATTCAGTAATAAATCTATAAATTAAAAGGATGTGATTTGCATGGTGTAAGAAAAAATGAAATGAATTGAAAGCTCTTAGAAACCACATTTCACACTATCTGGCTGAGTGACTTAAAAAATCCTCTAATTCATCTTTGTTATGTTAAAAAAGGAATCAAATTATATTATCTGTTAGGTCCCTTGAAAATGTTCTATTATCTTTAGACTTAACAGTAACAGAATAACTTGTGGATATTTTAAAAAATACAAATGCCACTCCAGAATACATGCCACTCCATAAATTGAGAATTCTAGTATTGGGATATGGGCATTATAATTTTATTATGTATATGTATGTGTATTTCACACACACACACCCTAGATGAATAGATATACCAATATACCTATATCTTTGTGGTTATATACACATATCAAAATATAAAGATATATCAATATATGTCTATCTACTGTAAAGTTGTTGTTTCAACAATTTTGCCATTTATAATTGTCAGGCTCTTATTATAAGAAACAGCCTTTATAAATGATGGTAAGTTGTAGTTTCTTTGTTACTACAATGTTTTTGCAATTAATTGTGTTCAATATGTGATTTTATGACACATCTATCCATTTATTGGCTATCACCAAACTAGTCTACACTCTATATAGTCAATGACACACTATCTGTGGTGCCAGTTATGCACTCTGCAAGAATGTTCCATTAGAATTAGAAACAACATATCAGTAGCATAGATTACAAAACATGTTTTGAGAGTGCAATAAAATCTTTCTTTTTGTGTTCTGTAAGAGAACATAAGGCCAAGACAAGGACTAAACATAAAATGGCACTCAAATATGTGAATCTGTTGGCCTACCAGGCACTTGAATCTATTTCATGCAACAATACGTGGTCTTTAAAATACACACAGTATGAACACTAATTGTTAAAAAACAAAAATAAAATTAATAGCCTTTATGATAACAAATAACTGTTTTGTAGTAGTGTTATTGTGGTATTTAGATCTGCTATTTGGACTCATGATTAGAAGTTTTTCAGGCTAGTAATCCCCTGCATCATTGTGCATATTAATGAGAAGTATGATTCTAATGATCTACTCGAGGGTGTAAGTTAAAACAAATGTACACAGATTTCTATGACTGACCATGAAGAAGAAACAGAAACAAATCTTCAAACCGTAAACAATCATAAAACTGGGGGGAAAGGAAACAACAGTTTTAAAAAATGGTTTAAGAGCAGTCAAAAACTGTGATCCTTATGTGACATGAACTAAAATAAGGTAAGTTCCACAATTACCTCAGCATTCTGGATGGATATACTTATGTGACTATGAGTAGAGGGAGTAAACACATTCAAGATTCTGGCAGTCAGGCTGATTTGGGGAAATGGAGTTTGAGATTGTCAAGGCTGAAGAAGCTGATAGTTTTCAGCAACATTCGCAACCAATTTAATCTATTTGACATGTACAGAAAAATGTTCTCAATAACAATATACACATTTTTCAATTGTCTTAGTCCAGGAAGGCTATCTAACAAAATATCTTTGATCGAGTAAATCATAAATAATAAAAATTCATTTCTTACAGTTCCAGAGGCTGGAAATCCAAGAGCAAGGTCCCAGTAGATTTGGTATCTGAGGACAACTATTTCTCATAGATGGCACCTTCTGTGTCCTCAAATGGCAGAAAGTCAAAAAATCACTAACAGATTCATCTAAACCTTCTTCTCATTCATGAAGGCAGAGTCCTCATGACTTTAGACCTAATCATCTTTAAAGGCCCCACCTCTTAATAATATTGCATTAGGGACAAAGTTTCAGTATATCAGAAGGATACAACTATTCACACCCTAACAAATGAATATGGTTCAAAATATTTTATTTGTCTCACAATATCTCTTTCTCCCCCACCTTGAGACATGTTGGTCTATTGTTCAATTTCCAGATATTTGTGGATTTTTCAGATAACTTTCTGCTACTTATTTCTTATTTACAATTTAATTGTGATTAGAAAATAGACTGTAAATGATTGAGATCTGCATTATTGCATGGTGCATGGTGTTTTGGTCTCAACCATGTGAATGGTCGAGATTTCACAGGAGGAATCCCAAGAAAGCTTTTCTATGGTTATTAAAATATTCTGTGTCTTGATTATATCTGTAGCTACACAAACTTATACATATTATCAAATATCAAAATGTAGTAATAATAGACGAGTTTTATTATACAAATTATACCTCAAAATTCAATTAAATAAAACAATATATAATTTTTTATTCTCAATATTGAACTATTATGAAATACTTTGGAGACAATACAATGTCTATAAAGCAAAAAAACTAAACAAATGCTCTTGAACTCACAGTTAAACATAAAACATTACTAAATGCACTTAAGAATGTATTTCATAACAAGTATAAGTATATAAGAAATAAGAATAAGCATAATATTATAATTCACCAGGAAATTAGAAATTAACACTATAAAGTTATTATACCCACTATAAGTACAAAAATAAATAAGCTGTCTTATTTCACATTTCATTAAAGAATTAGAACATCAGGCACAACTGCTATAGGAAGGTAAACTGCAGTAGCATCTTCAAAAATATAATCTGGCATAATCTTCTGTGGTTAAACACGTACAAACTATGTCTCATAATCCCATATCCAGGTATTTATACCAGGGACATGTACAAAGATGTCCATGGAAACATAATGGTAAAATGCTGGCACGGAGATCAGTTCAAAACTCCAACAAAGAATGGATGGTTACACTGTAGTATATTTACATACAAACAATATACTTCAAGGAAGAAAATAAACTACAACTGAATTAACATATTTATGAAACTTAGAGACTAAATATGGATAGAAAACATCCTACAAAAGATTAATACAGAAGTGTTATGTTTTCAAATCTTGAAACAGACATCTATATATTTTTTAAAATCCCAGATGTTGTAAAGTGTAAAGATTAAATTTAATGCACAACCAGAATTGAAAACTGTTACAGAATTAACAGGCAAGGTTAAAATAATCTATAGTTTTTGGGAGGCCGAGGCGGGTGGATCACGAGGTCAAGAGATCGAGACCATCCTGGTCAACGTGGTGAAACTCCGTCTCTACTAAAAATACAAAAATTAGCTGGGCATGGTGGCACGTGCCTGTAGTCCCAGCTACTCGGGAGGCTGAGGCAGGAGAATTGCTTCAACCCAGGAGGCGGAGGTTGCAGTGAGCCGAGATCGCACCACTGCACTCTAGCCTGGGTAACAAGAGCGAAACTCCGTCTCAAAAAAAAAATAATAATAATAATCTATAATTTCTTACTATCACTTTTTCCTTGAAAAATTTAGGTTTGAAATACTGTTTTCTAATTTTCACACTCGCATTTCAGAGACTTATCAGTGCTGTCATTAAATCAATGAAAAGATGTGTATCAACATATTTACCTAAGAACAAAAAGAGTGGTAATTAATGTTACCTTTGCCAAAGAGAAAAACAGTCTTCAATTCTTAATAAACAAGAGGTACGTTAATCAGTACTCCCCAAACAAATATGATACGCAAAGCCATGAGCCATTATAGTATTTTTAGATTTAAAAAAAAAAGCCCACCTACATCCTATTCTCTTTAATTATTTAAATTTTGGATTATATCAGTGTCAGGATACCAGGTAAGTCTGAGAGATAGAAGGAAGAGGCTGACCTGTCCAGGGAACATGTAACCTTTGATGTGCAAGGGGCAATTAAAATTGGATTCCACTCTACACTCTTGAAAGGAAATTTGTTTAATTTCACTGCCTTTTGAAAGTACAGATTATCATTTAGTACAATAAAAATAGAGTCTTAAGTGTTTGAATTATAAGTAATTCTTATGTAAGATTTATCATGTTCTTTTGTTGTTAATCATTATTCACGTCACTGCAACGCCTGATGGTCCTCTAATAGTTGCAAGTTCCTGAAAGAGTTAATAAACCCTTTTGTGGTTAGCTTACCATTATGTACAGCTTAATCATATTTTGTTAAAGAACACACTATAGTAGATTGTCCATTTAGTTCCATAAAAGTAACTGAATGACAAAATAATTGAAGATTTAATATTTCATACTATAAAACGTATTATATGTTTACTTTATAATTCATACCTTTTAACATGGTTAGAATGTAGTTTTCAGATGGGTAGACTGCAAAAATTTTTTCCCATTCTGTTGGTTGCCGATTCACTCTAATGACTGTTTCTTTTGCTGTGCAGAAGCTGTGGAGTTTGATTAGGTCCCATTTGTCTATTTTGGCTTTTGTTGCCAATGCTTTTGCTGTTTTGGTCATGAAGTCCTTGCCTACGCCTATGTCCTGAATGGTTTTGCCTAGAT
>PVKV010015580.1:0-17066 GCA_004027835.1 Alouatta palliata
ATATAAATTTTTAATAGATATATCTATTATAAATGTATAATAGACATAATATATAATATATAATAGATATATATAATAAATAATAGATATAAATATATCTAATATATATGATATATTATATATAGAATATATTCTATTTCATCTATATATGAAAAAATATATTTTATATATTATTATAATATATAAACATAATTATTATAATAAAATATAATTATAATAAAATGTATAAATATAAATAATACTAATTAATTTAATAATTAATTACAAGTTAAGAGTGGGTGGGTCTAGAGAAATCACTAAGGACAGTGAAGCTTTCTGGGTCTAGTAAGAGCAGGGCTCTGTTATAGTCCCTGGGCCTGAAGTGCAGAGGGAAAGAGCAGTTACTGGAACATGGAGACAGAGGGAAAGCCACCTGACAGGTCCTGGGTGCTTTGGTCAAGGGATGAAGCTGGCCTACATCAGTTCCTTAGGGAGCAAGCTCTCATTTCTTTTCCTCCTGCCCTCCAAGATACAATTGTTCCTGGCTGGTAGGGTGACCAATCATCTCAGATTACCTAGGATTATCCTGGTCTTAGCACTGAAAGTCCTAAATCCTGGAAAATCAATTTGGTGATATGCACAGAAGCTTGGAGGAAATGTGCAAAAACCACATGGTGGCCTAAAAAATAGGGGCTGAATGCAATACTGTTTTGGCTGTAAATGGGTACAGCACAGATGATTCACCTTCCATAACCCCTGTTGCTGTTTCTCCCCTTACTGCTGGGGTTGGGAACCACAACTTGTCGTTCAGAATAGTGCATCACCCACTGTTGCGTCGTTCCCAGGGCTGCATCTAAGTGTGCATCGTGAGTGCATTGCTATCACGGGCACTAAGAGTCTGTCTTTGACTTCACCTGTGAACTGACTGTTGTCCTTTGTATGAAGATAGTGCTCATTTAATTTTTAGCAGTTGTAAATATTGTGGCTATGTTTTCTAAGAGTTCCGATGATTTAAAAATATGGTGATTACAATATCAATGTTGGCATCACTGGAAAAGAAAGCTAACCAACTGTGTTATCTTAATGACATATGGAAGGACATGTACAACTGGATTAGAGAGTAAATAACCAAAACAGAGCACACTGCTCAGTATACAGAAAGGAGTTTTGAATTGGGGACGGTGGAGAATGGGGTGTGAAAGTGCATGTAGAGAGTAAATCTCACAATTCTGAGACTCATACACTCAGAAACAGCAGCTTCCGCATTAGCTCAGTCATATCACACAAATGAACACACTTTATCAAATCACTCTTTTGATCATTTTATAGGATTCAGTATGGCTACATTTCCTGATTCAGAGGTTACAACTGAAATGTCTTGCAAGTGAACAAAAGGGAAACACTAAGAGATGTGTTGGCCCTTATGTGGTAGAACCGAAATTTTCCTGTCTTCCCCACGATCATGCTTTCTGCAGCACTGAATCATGGTAACAGCAACAAGAAAACCATTCTCCCTCGCTCCCAGGTACTCTGAGTTGAGAAGTGGAGTTTGAAATTGTCTTGATTTCTATAAAGAGTTTATAAACGCTTATAAACTCAGAAAATATAAATCAAAAGATTACTGACACCTTATCCAAATAAAAACTAGACATTCTCACCTCTAACCCCAGTGCCTTGGGAAGCTGAGGTGAGAACATTGCTTGAGGCCAGGAGTTTGAGGCCAGACTGGGCAACATAGTGAGGCCCCCTGTATTAATCTGTTTTCATGCTGCTAATAAAGACATACCTGAGACTGGGCAATTTACAAAAGAAAGAGGTTTAATGGACTTACAATTCCATATTGCTGGGGAGGCCTCACAATCATGGCAGAAGGTGAAAGGCATGTCTTACATGGTGGCAGGCAAAAGAGCTTGTGCAGGGGAACTCCCTTTTATAAAACCATCAGATCTCATGAGGCTTTTTCACTATCACGAGAACAGCACAGGAAAGACCTGTCCCCATGATTCAATTACCTCCCACTTGGTCCCTCCCACAACACATGGGAATTCAGGATGAGATTTGAGTGAGGACATAGCCAAACCATATCACCCCCCATCTCTACAAATATGTATATATATATATATATATATATATATATATATATATATATGAATACATAAAAAGAATAAAAATAAAAACTAGACATTGTTAATCTACTTACACATATAACTAAAAAGGCAAAGGTAAATTCTGGAAAATTCTTTTCGGTTTATAAACTTACTGATGAAAATAGAAAATTCTTATCTGTTAATTGTCATGTATTTAGGGGGTGTGATTTGTTTATCTGGGATATTGATGGTTTCATAATGAAAGTTTTCGTTCAACTTCCATTTCTTTCAAAATGTGTAGAAACAATGAAACTTTTTCTTTTTTTGAGACGGAGTCTCACTCTGTCACCAGGCTGGAGTGCAGTGGCATGACCTCAACTCACTGCAACTTCTGCCTCCTGGGTTCAAGTGATTCTCCTGCCTCAGCCTCCCAAGTAGCTGGGACTACAGGCACATGCCACCACGCCCAGCTAATTTTTGTATTTTCAGTAGAGATAGGGTTTCACCATGTTGGTCAGGATAGTCTCGATCTCTTGACCTTGTGATCCGCCCGCTCCCAAAGTGCTGGGATTACAGGCATGAGCCACCATGCCTGGCCACAAGAAAACTTTTGACTGTGTAGAAATGGTAGGAGGTAGTCTCCTTAGACACATGCCTACAAGGTGGCCATTATCATTGCCTGCCATAGAGAAAATGTTAAATTTTTGGTCTACTGCGAAGTCATGTTTTCAAACTTTGGGATAAAAAGAATGTCCCTGTCTAATTTGGAAATACACTGAGGCTGATAATGGAGACAAGGATTATAGAAAAACAGAATTTGTGTGCTCTTTCTCCAGAACTGCGTGGTGGTCTTTGAAGACCCCATAAGGAGCATGGAAAAGGATGGGCAGATTGGACTTCAGTTGTTTGATGTTATGTGGACATTGTGAAAAAACTCATTAAAAAAAGGCCTTAGCAGATGGGCTTAGATTCATTCCAAAAAAGTGTTATTTAAAAAGTAATAATAGTAAAGCAGGTTTAAAACTATTAAAAAAACAAAACAAAACAGAAAATGGCAACAGAGCTTTCTCAATTTCTCTTCTAAATTGGTAGTTTATTTGTAATCCAATTTAAGATTTTAAAACTTAAAATTATCTCTGTGCTTTAAAACCATTTTCTATGAGAAACAAAAGTTTAACTTATAATGCCATCCAATATACTTCAGACTATGTAAAATGATGGCCATTTTGGACATAACTAACTCATATAATTAATTTATTGATACAGAGGATCTCACTGAGAAACATCTGGTTTACCCAAAGAAGTCTTTAGATGAAAAGTGGTTGGGCAGTCTTGGAGAGCTGCAAACTAATTCTTGCGTGTCTAAAAACTTGCTCTTGCTAGTGTATTACATGGCAAAATTTTAAACAGGTTTCATAGAATGTATGTATTTACTATATGTTATTATTACCTTTTCTCCGGAGAAACAGAACCAATAAAAGATCTATCTATCCATCCATTTTTCTATCTATCTATCCATCCATCTGTCCGTCTGTGTATCTACCTACCTATCTATCCATCCTTCTATTAATCTATCCATCCATCTATTATCTATCTATCCATCCTTCTATCTATCCCTATTTCTATTATCTATCTATCTGTCATCCATCTATTGAGAAATTTATTTGAAGGAATTGGTCCACACAATTGGGGCTGCAAGGCTGAGGTCTGCAGAGCAGGTGTCAGGCTGGAGACTCAGGGAAGATTCAGTGTTGCAAACCTGAGTCCAAAACCTGCTGGAAACTCAGGCAAGGTTTTTATATTGCAGTCTGGAGACAGAACTCTTTCCCTGGGAAACCTCAGCCTTTGCTCTTAAGGCCTTTGACTGTTTGGAAGAGGACCACCCATGTTAAGGAAGGTCATCTACTTTACTCAAAGTCTACTGATTTATGTGTTAATCACATCTAAAACATACCTTCACAGCAACATCTAGAGAGTGTTTGGCCAGACGACAGGGCATCGTAACCAGGCCAAGTTGACACATAACATTAACCACTGTATTTTAATGTGGAACCCTTACTGGAATTCACTAATTCCACATACTGGAATTAGTGAATTCCAGTAAGGGCTCCACATTAAAATACTTTCATTGAGAACACTGTTAGCTCAATGTCATCACCTTGGGCTGACACCAGGCATCAGTGTAACGTGGGCTTGACAAGAGGACACCTGTGGCCAGGCGCGGTGGCTCATGCCTGCAATCCCAGCATTTTGGGAGGCTGAGGCAGGCAGATCACTTAAGCTCAGGGTTCGACACCAGCCTGGCCAAGATGGTGAAAGCCTGTCTCTACTAAAAATACAAAACTTAGCTGGGCATGGTGGCGGACACCTGTAATCCCAGCTACTCAGGAGGCTGAGGCGGGAGAATTGCTTGAACCTGGAAGGTAGAAGTTGCAGTGGGCTAAGATCACATCATTGCACTCCAGCCTGGGTGACAGAGCAAGACTCCATCTCAAAAATAAAAAGACAGCTTTAAAACAAAGTGAATTTTACATTTGACTATGTTGAGTTTTTCTATTACATACAAGAGAAATAAGGATATCCTAAAGGCTCCAGGCAGTTCAGAGAAGTATTAGTAGAAAAGGGAACAGAAAGAGTAGAAACCTCCTACTATATCATTGACTAGAAAGAAACATATCATTGCTATTTTTTATTAAATCTAGATAATAGCTACTAAATTTGTCCTATTGTATTTATTTTTTTAAAAAAGGCTTACATTTAAGTGTCTTATAAATATACACAATTTAAGAATCCAATAAACAATAAAAATAAATTTCTGTATCAGAGGACAGAAAGAAACATTATAAAAATATTGTTTTCTCATATATTATGTGTTAATTAACCCTGCTATGAGTTACTCTTAATTGCCACTATTACCTAGTACTACTATTTTGTTTAAATAATAGCATTTATGTAACATAAAATATCAAATAACGTACAAATTTTAGACAAGTACCTATTTTTCATATTTTCATGTTAAAGTAATAACACATGTGTATATAAGTATTTATCATACATTATGTTACTGTGGGTGGTGGTAGTTGTTTTTTAGTCTTTTAAAAAATATTTTATTTTATTTTATTTTATTTAACTTTTAAGTTCCGGGGTACATGCACAGGATGTTCAGGTGTGTTACATAGGTAAACATGTGCCACGGTGGCTTGCTGCACAGATCAACCCATCACCTAGGTATTAAGCCCAGCATCCACGAGTAATTCTTCCTGATGCTTTCCCTCCCCCTCACCCCCTCCCCTAATTTTTAGTCCTTTTTTTTGAGACAGAGTCTCGCTCTATTGTCCAGGATGGAGTGCAGCAGTGCAATCTTGGCTTACTGCAACCTCTGCCTCATGGGTTCAAGCAATTCTCCTGCTTCAGCCTCCTGAGCAGCTGGGATTGCAGGCATGTGCTACCATGCCTGGCTAATTTTTGTAGTTTTAGTAGAGACAAGATTTCACCATGTTAACCAGACTGGTCTGGAACTCCTGACCTCAAGTGATCCTCCTGCCTCAGCCTCTCAGAGTGCTAGGATTACAAGCATGAGCCACTGTGTCCAGCCTGTTTTTTAGTCTTATATGGCTCTGTCCCAGGTTGATTCTCTAAATAGTTGGTTATTTTGCCATTGGCCAGATATGGCCAGGAGCCAGAGGGAGGGGTCTGTGGCTATAACCCATGCAGATAAAGGTCACAGAGCAGAGCAGAGGTGGGTGAAGAATGGGATTGGAGAAGCAGATGGCAGCCCTCGGAGTTGCTGGCTTGTTGTTGGTATTAATAAGATCTCAGTGGTCCAAGACCACCAACAGCATAGCTGCACTGACAGTTCAGCAGGGAAATGGAGAGTGCCAATTTCCACAAAGGTACCAGGGTTTCCCAGGGCTGCTTCCTAATCTCCTTTCAAGAAATGGCGCACTTCTCATGTCCCAGACAGCGACTTTTCATTCCTGTGCCTACGTTCAAAAGCGTGCAATAATCTTGTGCTTCAATTTTCTCTTCATCCTGTGGCTCAGTTTTCTCTTCATCTGTAAAATGAAAAAAAAAAAAGAGTACAGATTTGTTGAGGGATTTAGGATAAAAAATATGAAGGTACTTTGAAAAACATAAGAACTGAATGATTTATTGGCATTTCTCTTTTCTGCCATTCAGGCCTCTGGAGCACTTTTCAAAAAATAATAATATTCTAAAGTTAGATATTTGGTTCTAAATAAGAAGTAATAATCATCATAATAATGACAGACATTTATTGAGGGCTGACTGTGTTCCAGGAGAGTCTGTGGGACATGTTTTCCCATGGTTTATCTTCTTTAATCCTCAGAACAACTGCAGGAAGTTATACTACTGATGTATGCTTCAGACCAGGAAAATAAGGCTTAACGCATTAAATAACTTGGCCCAAGTTTCCATAACAAGTAAGTAATAGATCTGGGATTTGAACCCTGGCAGTCTTTAGGCCACTAAGCACTCTGACTTCCTAATCATAGCGCTTTGTAAAGCCAAGGTAACAACTAGGCGACTATTTCCTGTAGGGAGATTTTTTTGATAAAATATTGCAGAATGGTGATGAGAAATGCACACAGCGGGGAAAGTTAAACCCCATCAAGATTTATGATTCAAGCACCCCATCTGTATCAATGCAGAGTAATGATAGAGATTTTTAAAAAATTATCATCCTAAAAAAAAAAGAATATATCTGTGGGCTAGAAACTCAAAACTGAAATCAGTTACTGAAGCAAGCAGCCTACTGAGTTGTGAATCTGCAAGCAGTCAAAGGAAGCAGAGAGTTCATTTTCTGAGAGTGATGGGAAGGCAGACAAACAGAGCCAGGGAGGAGTGTGGCTCCCTCTTACAAGATAATATAAAATGCTTCCATCAACCCCTGCATAACTGAAAATACAACATGAGAGAAGGCAAATACAGCCTTGCATCCAGCATCTGGCCATTTTACTAAGTGGCTCAGTGACTAGAACTAAAATATCCCCAGTTATCTCTGTAGGACCAACACCTGAAAGCCCATGGTAAGATGTAGTTCTCAACCGGAGATCCTAAGAGGGCACATAGAGACAAGAAACCACTAGAAAGGGAATGGTGAGTACCGGGTCACTGCAACAAAATGAAACAACACAAAAATAAACTAACACCTATTTAAAAAAAATAAAAACTCAAGAGATGAAATCACTTAAGAGAAATTGAAATCAATGATGTAATCTGAAAATGATTTAAAAAGTCACTATGCTGAATATCTTCTAAGAGTTAAAGGAAAGATGAATAGAATTTTTTTTTTAAAAAAAGAACAAGAAATTAAGAACTTGAACCAGGAAGAAATAAAAAAAAGAACAGACAGATTTGAAAAAGAACCATTTAGAAATCTTGTATTAAAAGGATAAAGCAGCTAATTACTGAAATTTACAAAGCCCAATAGATGGGATAAACTCTAGATTAGATGGCTAAAGAGAAAACTGATGAACTGGAATATCATTATGAAGGAATTCATCTAGAATATAGCACAGAGTGATAAAATATCCAAATGGCCAACAATACAAGAACACGTTTGACATCATTAGTCTCAGATTTTTAAGAAACATACATATTGGTTGCATACATATTGGTTACAAGTCAGTCCTAAAGCAAAATGAAACAGAAATGCTGAAAATGAAGGGATATAAGAAGCTGCCATGTGTAAAACTGAACAAATGCTGTATTAGTCAGGGTTCTCCAGATAAACAGAACTAATACAACGTATACATAGATAGAGATTTCTTATAAGGAATTGGTTCACATGATTATGGAGGCTGAGTCCCAAAATCCACAGGGTGAGTTGGCACGCTGGAGACTCAGCAGAGCCCCAGCAGTCTCCAGACCCAGGAAGAGCTGACGTTTCAATTTGCATCTGAAGAGAGGAAAATGCTGATGTCCTAGTTTGCAGGCAGTCAGGTAGGAGCAATTGTTTCTTACTTTGGGGAGGGTTCGCCTTTTGGTTCTATTCAGGCCTCCAGTTGATTGGATGAAGCCAACCTACATGAGAAAAATAATCTGCTCTGATTGGTCTACTGATTTAAATATGAATCTATTCAAAAAGACCCACACATAAAAATCCAGAACAATGTTAATCAAATATCTTGTCACCCTGTGTCCCAGTCAAGTTGACACATAAAGTTAACCATTACAACTGGCGTTGGGAAACTTAACAGACATAGCACCCTGGTCAGCCAGGGAAACAGAGGGAGGAAGTGCTCTTTCTTGGTAAGAAAGGAGAATAGACCCTAAGCATGGAGGTCTCTAGGTGCAGATGGCTGGAGTTCTGGGTGCTGTATTAGAAAACACTTGTGCGTTGAAGCCAGACACGCCTGAGTGAGATTCTCTCCTATCAGCTGTGTGACTTTGGACATGTTACTTAATTTCAGTTTTTGCATCTCTTAAAAGAGACTAATAATAGTACCTATCTCAAAGGAATATTGAGAGGATTTTAAAAGATGATATATAAAATACTCAGCAAAAATCTGACCTATGATAGATCTCTAATGGTCAGCACTGGAGTGTGGACAGCTCACCCACCACTGGTGACAACATGACTGGGGAGGACTGGGCAGAAGAATGAGCCAGGGCGTGAGAGCCAACAGACAGCAGGTCTAAATCCTGCTCTGCCTCCTACTAGCTGAGAAGCTTCCATTCCTCACACGGTGTTTGCCTCTCATCTACAAACTGAGAGTGGTACACCTACCTCCAGACCCGTGTTTCTGCACTGAGGGACACTCACCCGCCCGATGTCCAGTGACATTTGGCTATGTCTGGAGGCAGTTTTGGTTGTCACAGCTTGGTTGGGGGTTCTAATGGCATCTAGTAGGTAGAGGCTAGGGATGCAGCTAAACAGCCCGCTTGCCCAGGACAGTCCCCTACAGCAAAGAGTTATTTGGGCCAATGTGTCAATTGTGCTGAAAATGAAAAACTCCTGGGATAAAAAACTTAAATGAGATCATGTTTATAAAAGACTCGGCTTAAGAGATAAAAATGAAGGCTATGATCCTCCTCTTCCTCCTCCTCCCATGAAAGTGATTAGGCCAGGCACAGTGGTGTGTACTTGTAGTCCCAGCTACTTGGGAGGCTGAGGATGGAGGAGTGCTTGAGCCCAGGAGTTGGAAACTGCAGTGAGCTGTGATCGTGCCACTGCACTCCAGCCTGGGAGACAGCATGAGACTGAGTCTCTAAAAAAAAGATGGAGGGGGGAAAAAGAGTGATTAGATAGACAGTGGGTAGTTCCTGCTCTTCTTCCCCATGCCCTCTTCCTGCCATGGCTGGGGACTAGCAAGGAGAGGGACGTGTGACTGTCTCACTGCAGCATTGCCCTTGCCCAGAGCCCAGGAGGAAGGGGATCCACTTGTGGCTTTGCATAAAGAGAATCTGCCAGCTGCGAGCCAAGTTCTGGAGCGCAGCTTCTGGGCAGCAGCCTCTGGAATGCTTTCTGGCTCTGTCTGCAGACCCAGCCTCCTGCAGCTCCTTGGCTAACCTGGCAGGAATCTCAGACCAGGCCCAGGAGGCTGCGGCCAACCCCAGCCCCCTGATGGGCTGCCACCCCACCTCCGCAGCTGCTGGTGAGATTTGGCTTAGTCCTTAGTCATGACCCTTCCATAGAGTGACTTCTTTAAAATTTACTAAGCCTTTTCTTTACAATTATGTCTATGCTCATCCTGTGTGCAGGCACTGAAGGAGGAGGAGACACTAGGAATGAAAGCTTAAGGGACAGAAAAGAAACACCGAGTCCCCCTGCATAAGCTGTTTCGCTGTGTTGTCTTTGGCCTTGAGTCTTCCTGTGGCCTGTGACTAATGCTCACACCCCTGAAATTTCCCAGGACAGAAAAGACCCAATCACACAATCCCAGAAGAAAAACACCAACATAACCAGTGTTCTCCACCAACATGCACGTGATAGCTCCAGCCAGTTCTCCAAGCCATTCCCATCAGCCCGGGGTTCACAAAACAGTCCTCAGCTGGATTTCAAAGGTGGGGACAGGCTGGGTTCATGCCTGTAATCCCAACACTTTGGGAAGCCAAGGTGGAAGGATCACCTGAGGCCAGGAGTTCCAGACCAGACTGGGAAACATAGTAAGACACTGTCTCTACGGAAAAAAAAAGTACAGAAATTAGCCAAGCTTGGTGTTACACGTCTATAGTCCTAGCTATTCACTTGAGGACAGAAGGATCACTTGAGGTCAGTTCTGGACAAGCCTGGGCAACTTAGTGAGACTCTGTTTCTTAAAAATAATAATAATAATAATAATAATAATAATAATACAAAAATTAGCCAAACTTGATGTTACAAGTCTATAGTCCTAGCTACTGGCTTGAGGATGGGAGGATCATTTGAAGCCAGGAGTTCCAGACCAGACTGGGCAACATAGTGAGACCCTGTTTCTACAAAAAAAAAAAAAAAGAAAGAAAGAAAATTAGCCAAGCTTGGTGTTACACATCTATAATCCCAGCTACTCCCTTGAGGATGGGAGGATCACTTGAGCCCAGAAGTTCAAGGCTGCTGTGAGCTGTGATCGTGTCACTCCAGCCTAGGTGACAGAGAAAGACCTTGTCTCAAAAAACAAAAGGCGGGAGGCGGGGACAACAGACCACACTCAAATCCCTCAAAAGGAGAATTGCTACTTTTCATTTGTTTAGCTACAGTAGAAAAAAGTCTAATCACAAAACTTTCCCCGGGATTGCAGAAGATTTTTCCTTTGAAGAAGTTCCCCACAATAACCCTATAATCGAAACAAAGGCTGAGCTTCTCACACAGAGCATATTTTCTCCTGGAGAATCACAACTGGGTGTGCAAGGCCAGAGCCAGGCTTCCTTCCCACAACAGGCTTTCCTTGCCTGCCTGGGGTTGAAACTTTTTTTTTTTTTCCACAAGAGAGTCATAAACACATAGATACCAAAGAGTTAATTTGCGTTTTTTAAACCTCCTTCCCAAAGCCTGCTCTCATTCCTGCATAAAATCCCCATGTCCAGACATCAAATCAGTAAGCCCTGTTGCCTGTCAGAGAATACAATGTCAGGCCATTAGTATGTTAATAAGTCCGGGGGGCGACAGGTGGCCTACTAGACAGCTCAATTAAGCTGCTCATTAAACACACGCTAACGAACAGCCGAGGCAGGGCCTGAACAGCACCATTCTGTAATGACATGATGTCAGAGTGAACAAATGAGGAAAAATAACAAAAACATTACAGCAGGGACAGACGCCACTAATAAGGACCCCTCGCACTACAGCAGCCCGCAAATCAATGAGTCACCGGGATCAAAAAACTCGACCCAACATTCTCAGGAGACTGAGTGCAGCAGGATTTTTTTGGTCACTACTAAAAAAAAAAAAAAGCCCAACCCCAACCCTAAAATTATCACAAAATATCGCAAATTAACTGCTTTAAAAAAATTAAAAAGAGCAAAGTTTATTTGCCACGGAGCTAATCACAGTCTGAGAAATTTGTATTGCTGGGCTTAAATGAAAATCATAATTTAATGGGATCATCATTTACCTTTGATTGGCATCCTCTTTTTATAAGCCCACAGGTTAGAACCATTTCTCTGCTCTGGTACCCAGCAAGTAGAAGGGCGCGGTAGAACCTAAAGAGACTGTAGTCAAATTTCTTAGGTGAAGATTCTGCTTGTCATTATTTTACGAGAGGGGACTTCCAGCAGCTGCTAGAGGTTTCTTCATTTTCAAGTAAGGTGCTTCCTGAATAATAAAAAAATCAAACCTCCACCAGGCATGGCTCTGACACTGGAGATATATATCGCTAAACTAGTAGGCTGGCTGGCCATTAGGAGAGCATGACCTTGGCTCTTATCTTCTGTCAAGTTAACAGCTGACACCTCCTCCGCATGTAGACTTTCTTCCAGGCCTAAGGTAGGTGCTGCTCGTCTAGCTGGGCTGAGCTGAAGGCAGGCAGGAAACCAGTGCAATTGGGCTTACGGAGCTGAAACAGAGTCCCTTGGAAGGATAGTTCTTCCCATGTTGGTTGAATTTTCTCTGCACACATCTATGGTTCAAATCTATGAGTGAGGCAGGTAAGGCTCTCGCCTGAGACCCTGAGCAGGCTACCTTCATCCTTGGCTCTTTTCCTTATTCATATTTATTTTATTTTTAGACAGAGTCTCTTTCTGTTGCCCAGGCAGGAGTGCTGTGGTGTGATCATGACTAGTGGTAACTTCAAACTCCTGGGCTCAAGTGATCCTTTGGCCTCAGCCACTGGAGTAGCTGAAACCACAGGCATGTGCTGTCATGCCTGGTTAATTTTTAGAATTTTTTTTTGTAGGGATGGGGTCTCACTATGTTGCCCAGGCTGGTCTCAAACTTTTGAGCTCATATGATCCTCCTACGTCTGCCTCCCAAAGTGCTGGGATTACAGGTGTGAGCCCCTGGACTCAGCTCCTTATTCATAAAATGTGATTGGACTGGGTATTCTACTTGCCTTTTCCATTCTAGAAAGGACTTCAGCACAAAATAGGTAAAATCCCGATAGAATTTGCCATTTCGTTGAAAAGAAAAACTAGTGGCTGAAAACAGTCCAAAGAATTCAAGAACACTGTGTAGCGTGTTACCTAGAAATACAAGAAGAATTTAAAAGCACTAGACATCAAGGGTTTGTAAGGGCTCCCGGCCAATTCCCTGAAATCAGCGGAGCCTGAGTGGGTGGAGCAGACTCAGGGAGAGGGCGGAGCTTCTGCCGACCTTGCAGTGTGAGTAGGATGGAAGGGCAGGAGGGATGGAAGGGCAGGAGGGATGGAAGGGCAGGAGGGATGGAAGGGCAGGAGGGATGGAGGGGCAGGAAGATGTCCGAGGGACACAGGCAGGCATGAGCATGGGGTGTGCGTGTGTCTGGGTGTGTGCGGACAGTGGGGTGGGGGTGACCTGTGATCAAACCTGCTACACGGAGGCAAGCTTTGGGGTTGGGGACAAAGCCAGAGGAGACAGATGTGCAGGGGCAGAGGCGAGAGGCATTTGGTGAGTCCAGGGGCCACTGCAATTTTGTCTCAGCTGCTCTAAGGTCCATCTTCAGACTGGTGGATGTGAGAGCATGCCATCAACCAGCAGGCATTTACTGAAGTTCCCTCTTTGCTTAAGGAACTGTGGGGAATACAAAAAATGAGAATATTCTGGACCTGACCTCAGGGAGTTTATAACTGAGTCATTCCTTCAACTAATATTTCCTCAGGGACTTCTTTTTGCCAGGCTCTGCCCTAGTTGCTGAGAATAATGGCAAATAAGGGCTTCTTGGTCCCAGCTGTTACGAGTTTATGGTCAAGTGGAAGAGACAGGCATATTATTTGACTAACTCCATTTCAAGTCAGACTGTGATGAATGTTGTGTCTGAAGTAGGAACAGAGACTTGTAGGAACACAGATAAGGGTGTGGTTAAGTCTATCTGTGAGAATCACAGAAACTTCCGGACACCTTCAAGGGCTCCAGAGCAGGACTGCCCAGTACAACTTGCTGGAATGACAGAAATGTTCTTCATCTGCATCGTCCAATGTGGTAACCACATTTGGCTACTGAGCTCTTGAGATGTGGCTGGAGTGACTGAGAAGCTGAATTCCTCATTTTAATCCATTGGAATTCAAATAGTCATGTGGTGTTAGTGGCCACCATATTGCAGCTGTAAAATGATTAATGTGGATGACATGACTGGTGGTATGTTTGATGTGGGATGACGTCTTCTTCCTTACAAAGGGTGCTTTCCCTCTGTGCAAGGGTAGCAACATCCTAGAAGCCAGGGAAATAGCTGTTCCTTCAGTAATGCTACATCCTGTTGGCCAACATCTCACTGACTATCTTCACAGACCACACATAGTGGGTGTATTGATTGATGCTGGCATAGACACACTGGTAAAAAATGAAAAAGAATTTAAAATTTGGAACATATTCTCTTCTCTTCTAGTCTGAGTTCAAGTCTCCCCTCCTCTGGTAATGTTTGGTCTTCCCTGGACCATCTTGGAGAGCCGAGAACCCTAAAAACAGCAGCAGCCTGCCCACCAGGGGGCAGCACATGGTCAGGAGGTCGCTCACTGGGCTCATCAAGATCCATCTGGCTAGGGTTTTTTTTTTAATTGCATTTTAGGTTTTGGGGTACATGTGAAGAACATGCAAGATTGTTGTATAGGTACACACATGGCAGTGTGATTTGCTGCCTTCCTCCCCATCACCTATATCTGGCATTTCTACCCATGCTATCTCTCCCCAACTCCCCACCCCCTGCTGTCCCTCCCCTATTTCCCTCCGACAGATCCCAGTGTGTGCTCAGCAAACTGACACAAGAACAGAAAATCAAACACCACATGTTCTCACTCATAGGCGGGTGCTGAACAATGAGAACACATGGACACAGGGAGGGGAGCATCACACACTGGCTAAGGTTGTTTACCAAGGAATGGGAAGAATCGCTTCAGTCCTTCTTCGGAATCAGTTCTTAAGTCTTCTTTCCTTTGTTGCTCTTGTTACATGCTCCACAACAAGTGAAGAAATGAGGAAACAGATTTCTCTTCCCAAATTAAAGCAAAGTTAATGAAATGGCCATGGACACTGGAAAAGTCTTTGGCTTTGGATTTGCTTACGCGATCATTTTTATGTTAAGGGTAGGAAAGGAAGAGTCCCAAGCCCAAGGCTGTGGAGAGGAGGTGAGTGGGGATTTCTCCTCAAGGATGGCGAGTTGAATGCAAGGGTTGGCCTCCAGTCCTTCCTGAAACCCCACTAAAGCCACAACAGGGAGGTATTTTGGAAGACATATAAACCTATGGAAGAGAACAGAAGCAACAATAGTAGCAATAAAATCTGGAAGTTTGGAAAGCCAGTGTAAGTTTGGTAACTTGATGTTGAATATTAGGTGTCCACTTGATGGGACTGAGGGATGCCTTGGTGGCTGGTAAGGTATTGTTTCTGGGTGTGTCTGTGAGAGTGTTGCTGGGGGAGATTGGCATTGAAGTTGGTGGGCTGGGAGAGAAAACCCACCCTCTATGTGGGTGAGCACCATCCAATCAGCTGCCAGGGAAACTAGAGCAGAGCAGGTGCAGAAGGAGAAGGTGGGATGAGCTGGCTTGCTGAGGCTTCCGGCCCACCTTCTTCTTCCCATGCCAGATGGTTGCTACCGCTCCTCCTGCCCTTGCACATCAGACTCCAGGTTCTCTGGACTTGCATCAGCAGTTTCCCTGAGGGTTCTCAGGCCTTTGGCCACAGACTAAAGTTTGCAATGTTGGTGTCCCTGGTTTTGAGGCTTTCGGACTTGGATTGAGCCACTACCAGCTTCTCTTTCCCCAGCTTGCAGATGGCCTATTGCGGAACTTCGCCTTGTAATCATGTGAGCCAATTCTGCCTAATAAAGTCCCTTTTATATATACATACATCCTATTGGTTCTGTCTTTTGGAGAACCTGGACTAATACAGTAACTCATGCAACAGAGCTGAGAACGTGGAACCATAATCACCCAGTGGGGCAAGCTAAAGTCAACCCAGTTGACTGGTGCCCAGAAATCGGTGGCACCAGAGACCTATGGAAGTGGGAATCAAGGGGGATCTACAAGCAGACAGACTAAAAGTCCTTTAAGTCCTTTTCAGAAGTAGTTAGATCCCCAGCCTTCCTCACTTATCCTTCGATGTCAGGAAGAAGAAATCTTCACCTTCCAAATTTTGAGATCTCTGGCTATTTTCCCAACCTTGTTTCCAGAATAATGATAGTAAAGACTATAGGTTCCATGGGAGAGCTTTTAAAGCCTTCACTGCAGCTCTTCCAATAGTACGAGAGAAAAGACTCATAGATCCTGCCGTCCAGGATTCCCCAGGGAAACGGCCCAGGCAGGCCACTGTTCTGAAGGCCAGAGTTGACAAGGCCCATGCAAATGCACAGAGCTTGCCATCAGCCCCATTCTTCAATACGGGGGCAGTTAAGGACCATTTGGTACTTGAGAACAGCCTCTAAGGCAGAACCAGAGAAAGGCAGAAAATAACTTGGAGCTAACCTAAGTTATAGAAGCTATGAAGGAAGAGGAAAGGTTTAAAAATTATTAATCATTACTATTCTCAGAGAATAAGGAGAAGCTATTGCCTCCATGAAATAAGAATAAGATACTGATTTTATTTTTAATTGACAGATGATAATTGTATTTATTTTATGGGCTACAATGTGATGTTTCAGTACACGTTTACATAGTGGAATGATCAATTCAGGCTAATTAACATATTGATCACCTCGAATAGTTATCATTTATTTGTGGTGAGAACATTTAAAATCTACTCTATCTATTCTTAAATATAATGTATTATTAACTATCGTCACCATGCTGTACGACAGATCACCAAAACCTATTTCTCCTGTCTTTGTGCCCTTTGACCAACATCTCCCCTCTCTCCATTCTCCTTTCCTCTCCTGCCTCAGCATCTGACAACCGCCATTCTTCTATTTCTATGAATTGGACTTTTTAAGATTCAACATATAAATAAGATCATGTGGGGCCAGGCACGGTGGCTCACACCTGTAATCTCAGCACTTTGGGAGGCCAAGGCGGGTGGATCACCTGAGGTCAGGAGTTCGAGACCAGCCTGATCAACACAGAGCAACCCCCTCTCTACTAAAAAAACACAAAATTAGCCGGGCGTGGCAGCACATGTCTGTAATCCCAGCTACTTGTTTTGTCTGCTCAGAGATTCTTCAGACCTGGTCTTCATTTTAATTTGCTTGAACAGCATCGAAAATTAATTTGCAGAATTTCGATGAAACTATAGAGGAAGAATGGAGGTAAGGGGCGTGTGTGTGTGTGTGTGTGTGTGTGTGTGTGTGTGTGTATGCACTTGTGCATGCTCTTGTGTGTATATGTTGTGTGTTGTGTGAACTAGTATAATCCTTTTTTTTTTTTTTTTTTTGAGACGGAGTTTCGCTCTTGTTACCCAGGCTGGAGTGCAATGGCGCGATCTCGGCTCACCGCAACCTCCGG